>JAWPHD010006480.1:0-144417 GCA_037043455.1 Cyrtodaria siliqua
ATGTATATTCAGTATTTACTTTCAATATAGTAGTGAGTATGACTGCGTTCTGGGACCATATAAATATAAAAGAATAATATATATAAATATATATATATAACTATATATGCCCTATAAATATAAACGACCCGCACTTTTTGGATTCACGCGTACAGTGTTTCACAACACCACAAATCTGGCAAGTGCTCCATTGACACAATGTCATGTCCACATGTTTATGTTATGAAATCTTCGAGTCTACACATAATCATGTTTGTTACTGACAGTAGCATGTCTTTTTACTTGGTTAAAGGGACACGTGCCAATCTTGCTTTCTTTAAAACTCGGGTCGCCCCCTCAGTTTTAAACGAACAGTTAAAAGAATATACTTCTTTCTGCCTGTTAAACTAATATTAGTTTATCGCTTTTTCTGATTTCGAAAATTAACTCTGCAACGTATATTGCCGCCATCATTGATTTCATTTTCCGATATACCGTTGCAACATTGTTTGTTAAAATAAATTGGCCACTCTGACATAATTGAATTGAATTGAATTGGATTTTATAGTCGCACCAACAGCTAAGGTCATATGGCGACTTTCCAGCTTCCACTGGTGGAGGAAGACCCCAGGTGCCCCTCCGAGCAATTTTCGTGAACGGGCGGCACCTGGGTAGAACCACCGACGTTCCGCAAGCCAGCTGGATAGCTTCCTCACATAAAGATTCTAGGCCCCTGAGGGATCGAACCTACAGCGGTGAGGGGCAAGTGATTGCAAGTCAGAGACTCTAACCACTCGGCCACGGACGCCCCCCACTCTGACATAAACCCAAAGCATGTATAGATCAAAAATTTAGTGTAAAATACATGGACACATACATTTTAATATGTGTTTACATAACGAAATTATTTAATTATTTCTGTAGCCGGTCGTCTTTCCTTAATGATTATGAATGTTGACGTTTTTGGGTCGGACGGTCCTGTTACTTAATTAGTACTTGTCTCCGTTTATTGAAATTCTACATATATACAGAGGAGAGATGTATCTATATGATTTTGTTTTTATTCTCGCTTCTAAAATGACGAAATAAATCGATTTGAATAAAAGGCGCATTCTCAGCAATACACAACGTATTGTGTGTACGGGTTGGAGGGGGGAAGCCGACGGGGTTGGAGGGATACTACCGTAATGTTGCTCTCATAAATACTGTGAACATACTACATCAATAATATAACAACTACTGAACAATGCTGAAATCGATTTATCTTTATAAATGAATTCATAATTCCACAATTTTATTCCGTGCGAACATCGATTTGGAACGTCGATTCGGCGTATTTAAGCGATTACGATGTACTTTGTTAATTTTCGGGGGGGAAAAGTACTTGCCTCCGATTTTTTTATATTTTACATATCTACAGAGGAAAGATGTATTTACGCGTACATGCTTTTGTTTTTTTCTCTCGCTTCTAAATTGATGAAATAAATCGAATTTGATTAAAACTGCGCATTCGCAGCTATATACAACTTAATCAATACGGTATGGAGGGTGGTGGGGGTGGGATGAGAGGTGGGGTTGCAGGGATACTACCGTAATGGTGTCCTTGAGAAAAACTGTGAACATTCTACTCTAATAATTTATTAAATACAGAACAATGTTGAAACAATATATCTCTTAAAAAGGATTTCACAATGTCATGGTTTTATATCCCGCGTGTAAATTAACTTCGAAAGGCGATTGTTCATAGTTTAGCGAACACGGTGTACTTTGTTAATTTTGGGGGAAAAAGGTACTTTTTTCTGATTGACTTTAATTTTGGTTTTAAAAGTCGACATGTCATTGAACACTTTCATGAAAAAAAAATCATTCTCGCTGTTTTTTCGGATTCAGAAAATTAGCACTGCAACATATATTTTCACCATCCTCATTTCCTTTCCCGACGTACCGTTGCAATTTGGTTTGTTAAAACCTATTCTGAGCACTTCGGCATAAACCAAAAGCATGTATAGATCAGAAATTCAATCTGGTACCCAGTCGCGTCTGTAAATGTATATGCGTTATGCCGACTTTGAGCCCGTGGGTCATGTTAGTTAAATATGGGGGGGGGGGGGGGGGGGGGGGGGGAGGGGGGGGGGGAGTTCTTGTCCCCGATTTCATTAAAATTTTGCATATGGACAGAGGAAAGATTTATCTATGCGTACATGCATTTGTTTTTAATCTCGCTTCTAAAATGAAGAAATAAATCGATTTTGATTTAAAAGCGCATTGTTGGCAATTTAAACCTTAAAACAACCTAAATTCATCCCTTTGAAAACTATCTTTAACTATTAATGGGAATTACACGAAGTGTACACCAATTATGTTCGACCAATGTAGTTTGTGAATATTATTACTTTAACAACGATCTATGATTGTGTTTTGTCATAATCACAGTTTATAGATAAGAGGTTTATAAATCTGACCAGTGAATTTTTTTCCCAATAATGTCATTTTGTTATCGATTTTATCACGTGACCTTGTTTGATAAATATTCCTACGCCATAGGGCTGGCGTTCCTACTGAGGATGGGTCCGATCGCACATAGATATTATTTGTGTGTCTATAAATTAATGTTGTTGACGTGAACGTAATCGCTCTGTATATGCCCTACCTTGCCAACTGAACTGTGAACCGGAAAGTAAAGGTATTATACAACTAATTATTTCCCCCATAAACACCAATGTTAAAGTGTCACATATTAATGATTTGCTGCAAATTCAACTCATAATGCAGTAGTGTAATGTTCATATAGAAAACTAATTTTCCACTTGAAAAATCACCAAAAAAGGTGGGGTCACAAGACATGTAAGAAAGTTCTTGTTTGTTTACTAAACAGGTCAAAGGTACAGCTGTTTTCATTGACTGACTGTTTGCATTGCTCACATAGTGTAAGCATAGCGTCGAAATTTCGAAAATGTTCATCCGTGATCCAGTAAAACTTATTAATACGCTTCTTATACATACAACCACAAAATCGAATAGGAATGGGCAGTTGTTCCCTACTTATAATGCCCAAAAAAGGAGGGGTTACTTTTTATTATAGGAACTACATTCGACTACACCTCTGAGGCTTACATGTAATTAGTGGTGGTAAACCTAAACAAGAGGGGCAATTCGTGCTACAATGGCGCGACTAAAAGTGTTGACACTTTTTTTATCGATTATTTTATGTTTGTTAATAAATGGATCTCTTGCAGCGAGAAATAGTAAGTTTTTAAAGCATGTATTTTACACATGTGTTTAACAAAGTTGTAGATGCCGGTTATTTGGCAAATACTTAGGTTTACCTGAGTTACACCTGTGTATTCAAAATGAACCAGGAAAACAAGATCATCTTGAAGATTGCCGATTTAACATTTTAATATTTTGCACAAATAATGAGTGACTTCGATCACGAACCATAGTAGCCGTAGTTTAACTATGGTCAGAGATCGAAGCCAGAATGACGTCATCAGTCTACTATAGTTCAACCCGCGGCAAGGTCAACATGGCGGACAAAAATAAATTTTCGCAAACTTAAAACTAACTTTATGTTTTATTTATAAAATAATAGAAAACCAACAAGCAATCCCAGGAAGGAAACCTTTGCACATACACAATACAGAAATAATAAAACTATAAATCAGGTATCGGAAGTGCCAGTGTACAATTAAGAGATCACATATACTTATAGAGGATCTTACGTGAGTGCCCATTTAATATTTAATTTATTAAACGAGTTTAACGGACGGACGGACCGAAACACGCACGCACGCACATACACGCGAGCGCGCGCACACACACAAACAATGACATATGTACATGGCATACACATACACAAACTAACAAAGACAGTGCACATTATCATAGCATTGCAGTATGGTCGGTGAAAATGTATAGCATTAAATCTTTTAATTCAGAAACAATAAAGGGGCGGAGCTTTACCATACTCTAACGTTCAATAAATTTATGGAAGTTAGAGTACTGACAGAACGCGCGGACAGGTTCACTAAGTTCAGCATACCATACTACAAAAAAAAAATAGAGCCTGTATCAGCTCTTACAAGTTTAGGTTTTCACCATTTACCTGTACCCGGTTACATATGTTTAGCGTCATTGGGCTCGTAGGTTTTTGAGTGGCTGGGCTAAAAAAAAGACATTCATATGAAAACGATCAACTGCATCAATTCCTAATTGGAATAAACAAAATCTTACTACATGAATATCATTATAACTTGTTAACTTGTTTTGTTGTTTGAATATGGTTTCAGTTAAAAAAAAAATGTGTTCATGTGCCTGTATTTCATGGGCGTAGGAACATTTCAATTATTGGGTGTTGGGGTTGGGGGTTATTGGTGGGGGTGGGGAAGTGCAAACGTTTTCAAAAATACGATCAAAAAAGTATGTTTCAATTACTTGTTCACAAAATAAACAAACACGTTATCCAAGCCCAATTACTTGTAGTTCAATCCATATCTGCAATAAAATATTATTAAACTAAGCCCAATTACATCAAACAAACAACATTATATATTGAGTAGTCTGGTACCCTTCCCCTACAGCGCTCGCTACTCTCTCTTCATGCGCGACCCACGGAGATAGAGTAGCGAGCAGTAAGGTAAGGGTACGAGACTACTTTTTGAGCTTGGGAGACCAAAGCATACCCCCCCCCCCCCCCCCCCCCCCCCCCCCCACCCCCCACCCCCGATTTTAAAACACCAATATGGATACATTTAATTTAAATCATGGTCTAATATTTTCATTTTTCATATTGATGATAAAGCCTTTCATATTGATGATAAAGTCCGAGTAAACCCATTTATTTTCACCTACCGAATATCTCAACATCTCTGAAATGTTTAGCTAATGACAGGATGTGAAAGTTATGATGAAAATAGAGTTACCAAATGATAATTATTTTGGTGTGTTTGATTAATTAACATATTTCTCCCAAAACAGACATTTGTTTGATGGTCACCAGAATCACATCATACCTGTAAAAACCGGTTGATGTTGAATAAAAATAACTCATTGGCAATTTTCATTAAAAGTGTACCCCACCCACATAATTATACTATGAAATGAACATGCCATTTAGCATTTTTAATGTTACTGCTTCAGTTTGAAAAGAGAAATCTTTTTCAAGTAGTTCCATAAGGCCAAAAAAGGTATTTTGCTTTACAAAAAAATATATCAGTTTTTTAAATGTATTTAACTCATCAACTTCCTACAAATATTTTAAACTTTTGCCCTGTGATACATATTTACACGATGATTGAAAAGTAATAGTATTGATAATTCCATGTATTCTAAGCATGATCTTATATTAAGAACAACTTAAAGCCATACCATGTTTCGATTTACCAGGAGTAAGTATACTTACTCCCTGGTTTTACTTAACATCCATTTAATCAGAATGATTCTTTTTTTTTAAATGTATTAAAATGAATTCACATCCACTTTGGAAGTGTGAACTATTTAAAAATGTTTTTTACTTTGAAGGTACGTGTTCCTTGTTACTCATTCATTTTGAATCTGATGGGTTAAAATAGGGTAAAGTGATTTTAAGTCAGACTTTATATCGAGTTGGACGATTTTGCCCGATTTGGAACTGTGTTTAAGTTGCCACAAACTTCGAACCAGTTTTATGTTCATTGTAACCACTGGAACCCAGCAAGAACTTGATATACAATATTGCTGGTTTTCTTTAGGTCATACTAAACCAATTCATTTTCCATAGGCCTACCTTATAGCTCTAAGCTCTGTACTGAGTTCCCTATAATATAGGAAGCTATATTTTTTATTACTTGTTTTGAAAGACCTATCTTAGTTTTATCAAAAAAACATACAGAAGCCATACATTGAGTATGAAAAAGCTGTTTGGGTCGGATGGTGCTGACCCACCTACTTGCATGTAGAAACATGAGGAAAATGTAAAATATACTTCTTTCTTTGATTATGCAACACATTGTGAATACATTGCACAAATGTATGATTTAACCTTTACAAGTACTCTTCAAAAGTTGAATTTTAATTTTTTAGCAAGATTTTTTGGTTTATTTACCTTGACAACCAATCAAAATTAAGAGATTCTGTGTAATAGCTCCGAATTTACCTGGAACTTTTTCCCTGCCCGCTGATTGGTTGGTAATTGGTGTAGTCATTGTATTTGTAACACGATTACTTCCCTTGTTTTAAATGACTCCATTTACTCAAATAGCAACAAACTGCTGACAACGAAAATACTTACCGTTTTATCAACACAAATCAGTTGTAGGTATGCTTGGTTGTTGAATACGACTCTAAATTGCTTGAAATACATTTTAATGATCAGACACTAATTTAGTTGTATATACAGTTAAAATATATGAAATTGATGTTCGCCAATATCCGTTGAACATCGCCAAAGATCGGTGAGCTAGAGGAGTCGTCTGGTACAAAAGGGGAAATGGGGCTCATATGGTAGAGGGAAAAGTCCAGACTCTATTGTGCCCATCGCGTCAGGTTTACCTTGACGTGTTCGTTGGCGGATGGACTATAAACCTTAGAACTACACACACACTCACACATATGGTAGAGGGACTATAAACCTTAAAAAGAAAGAAAGTTTTTGGGAAATATTTCGAAAGTATTTCCTACCTTACCAGCCTTCGGATGAGACTTTTAACCGAGGTCTGCTCGCTAAAATGCTTAGTCAAGTTTGTGCAATACAGCGATGATAAATAAACTCTTATACGAACGTTTTGGTGCACTTCTTTTCTGAGAGTCCCATTTTTGAGAGTACGAAGGTTAACATCGGCATATGTTAATTAAATGCTGCTCTTATTTTAAAGTATTTTGTTTTGCTGGGACTTTGGCCAAAAGCACGATCAAACATTATATCCGGGTTCTCTCGAGAAGCCCCGCTTCCTTGAGAGGGTACATTGTGCACGGGTTGCAGCTGTAGCTATCCTTGAGTTAGAGCCTTGTCATTGGAAGCCCCGCTTCTTTGAAGTTTGATAGGGTTCTGTGTGACACACCTATAGCGATCTTGAGAAGCACAACTTCCTTGATAAAGGTGTTGTTAAAAGGTGCTGGCGCTATAGGTTTGCTATAGACGTGTGCGGCTAGAACTGTGCGGCTGGAACTCCAGTTCGTAGACGACAGATAGGCTAGCTATAGTAGAGAGTGTGTTACCAGGCTTCATTAATCCGGAGGTAGTTGTGGCATCGTACGATTGTAACTTTGCATTACAGAGATGTTGAGATTTTATTTTCATTAGGTGATAAAATTTGTGTTACTCGGTTTTTATCCTTAGGTTCTATAGTAAAATAAAAATCTTTGGCAGAGTAAAAAGACGATAATTTTCAAGATTTTGATCTTAAAAGATACATATATTGAATCAATTTGCATGAATGTGTATGAAATAGGCAGGGTTTTAAAAGAATCACACTGTAGATACCTTAATTTTAACAGTAAACTTGGTTGAACATCAAGGATAAAGACCGAGTTTATCACCTACCAGAATGTATTGGTTATTGGTTAACTCCAGATCGAGAGGTCGTGGGTTCGATCCTCGCCGCGGCCACGTTATTTATCCTTGAGCAAGATAATCCACATTGCTTAGTACTGGTTCTACCCAGGAAGCCATCGAGAGTGATTAATCTAAGTTGCAATAACTTGTTTCGCAATCGATGTAAAATAAATATGTTTAAACTATTGGTTATGTCTTATTCCTGGTCACTGATTGGTCAGTTTTTTTGATGATGCTCTATCAAAATTATGAATTGATTGGAGTTTTGAAAACGTTGTTTGAATCATCTTTAGAATCATTGATTTGTACTAATCAACGGCTAGGAAAGCCCCAAGGAAAATTATATATATTGTTGTATATCGGCAAAACGTTACAATTGCAAAGGCGGTATAAGAAAACCTCTTTTCCTTGATATCAGGGCTTCATATAAAGCCCTGTTGATATTGAGTCGGACACTGACTTACAATCGAATCGAGTGAGCTCATGTAGTTTCATCATGTCACATGTGTCACATGTTCGTTGAAATTAACATACAAATTAAAAGAAAACAGAATGATCATCCATTTGTACCTTCAAATAATGTCAACAAATTGACTCATTCTTCTGTATTCTCACAAAAACACGGCTACAGGGTTCCAAGAATAGGATAGCCCGATGCCCGGGGCTATTCCAATCTGAATCCCGGCTAGTCTCTCTTTCAAAAATGGTTGCCTGTCGGGCTAGTCTAAAATAATCTCGGGACAATCAAACTTTTCAAACTAAAATCCAACCAGAAATTGTGTTTTATTGCATGTAATTTGAAGCCTTATTTGTTGAAAATTATCTCCCTTCTGTTTATTAAAGTTCATCAATTTGAAAGCGCGCATTTCATTGGTTGATTATATGATTTGAACCAATCGCATTACAGCTTTCATATTCATGCAAATTTGTCACGTTGGACAGAAGAAGAAAGATCACTCGAATATTAACAGTTTGAACGGTGATTTCATTTTTATGCCCCCGAAGGAGTGCATATACTGTCGCACTGTCTGTCAGTCCGTCCGTCAGGATCTTCGTTCGTCTGTACAATCGTGTCCGGTTAATAACTCTGACATTCATGGACAGATTTTCAAATAACTTGGCACATGTGCTCACCACAATAAGACGACATGTCGCGCACGAAACCCAGGTCCTTGGCTCCAAGGTCAAGGTCACACTTAGAGGTCAAAGGTCAAATCGTGTCCGGTCAATAACTGGCATTCCTGGACGGATTTTCAAATAACTTGGCAAAAGTGCTCACCACAACAACATGATGTGCCGAGCACAAAATCCAGATACGTGGCTCCAAGGTCAAGGTCACATATAGAGGTCAAAGGTCAAATTGTGTCCGGTCAATAACTCTGGCATTCCTGGACAGATTTTCAAATAACTTGGCACAAGTGCTCACCGCAACAAGACAATGTGTCGCGCACAAAATCCAGGTCCTTGGCTCCAAGGTCAAAGTCACACTTGGAGGTCATGTCCGGTCAATAACTCTGGCTTTCCTGGATGGATTTTAAAATAACTTGGCACAAGTGCTCACCACAACAAGACGATGTGTCGCGCACAAAATCCAGGTCTGTGGCACCAAGGTCAAGTTCACACTTAGAGGTCAGAGGCCAAATTGTGTCCAGTCAATAACTCTGGCATTCCTGGACGGATTTTCAAATAACTTGGCACAAGTCCTCACCACAACCAGACGATGTGTCGCGCATAAAATCCAGGTCCGTGGCTCCAAGGTCAAGGTCACACTTAGAGGCCAAAGGTCACTTTGGGGGCATTTGTCACTTACTGTGACATTTCTTGTAATATTCTTATTTTTCGATGAATTGCTGTACAATCTTTTTTCATTTTTAGTTCATGTTTAGCAAGTCTGTACCATAAAAACGCTTAACAATTAACGCTTATTCACACATTTATGCAAGCTGCTAAATAACACTGGGAACGCGCACCTGTTTTAGATGGTTTAATTTGCGGGACCCAAACGGTTTTTGACGTGATTTGCGGTGCGATCCTAAAACTGTAAAAGAAAATAATTTTGTTTTATCAGGGCTCCAAGATTAGGATAGCCCGACACCAGGGGATTGTCCAATCTGAATCTGGGCTAGTCTCTCTTTCAAATATGGTTGCCCGTCAGGCTAGTCTAAAACAATCTCGGGACAATCAAACTGTTCTAAAATCCAAGAAATTGTGTTTTATTGCGTGTAATTTGAAGCCGTATTTGTTGAAAATTATCTCCCTTCATTAAAGTTCATCAGTTTGAAAGCCCGCATTTTATTGGTTGATTATCTGATTTGAACCAATCGCATTACAGCTTTAATATTCACGCAAATTTGTCACGTTGGACAGAAGAAGAAAGATCACTCGAATATTAACAGTTTGAACGAAAATATTCAATATCGACAAAAATTATGTACCGGCAACTTTTCATTGGTAATAACAATTTCGGGGCAAGTTAAAAAAAATCAGGGCAAGTGACTTTTCAGTCAGGGCAAGTGGACTTGAAATCTACTTCCCCTGGGCTATTCCCCAATTTTAATTTTCTTGGAGCCCTGGTTATATGATACAATGGATAAATAAAAGGAAAATAGAACCTTCTTGTTTGATTCTAATCACATGTGTATTATTAATTAATTATAAATAAAAACAAAGTCAAATATTCAATATACCGTAGACAAAAATTATGTACCGGCAACTATTCATTGGTAATAACAATTTCGGGGCAAGTTTAAAAAAATCAGGGCAAGTGACTTTTTAGTCGGGGAAGGTGGACTTTTAAAATCTGGGCTATTTCCCAATTTTAATTTTCTTGGAGCCCTGACACAGTGTCCGACACATAATCAAAATCGCTTAACTCCATATCATTCATAGGGTAGGGTACTGTTTTGCCTTATAACATGCTGTTTCTACATGCAAAACACATGTAAACAAGTGGAATACTCCCACGAGATACTGCCATATTCCGACCACTTTACCCTAGTAGGCTAATTTACTCATTGCAGGTTACATTGCACCGTTGATTTTCCTTCTTTGTTTTATATAGGACGAATGTATGTCAAGAGACAAAAAATGCGCATTTTTCTCTGTAGAAAATTTTAAAAACATCAATCAAACGATCGAGCGTCCGCCAATATAAAAATGCAATAAAAATAGGGGGTCATGTACATTTTGTATCATGTAAGAAAAGCCAATCTGTTGAATGACGTCGCATTCTATTTTGACACGTCAGATATTTTTCTACTTTCGCTTTACTGTCTAGGGTATGTCAATTATAATTCAATATCTCAAACTAACACTCACAAATATTCCCAATACATCATTTGGATGAATTATGGGTAATCATAACAAAAAGCAATCAAAAGTGTGTATTTTTGTATCACTAGTAAGGCAGGGCTATTTGACTATACACCAAGGAAGCACAAACGCAATGGTGTAATTATGCTTGCAGTCATAACTATTCTACAGCTCTGGTGTCAAAAATCGGTGCACATGCCCTTTTCATGAATACACCAGTAGAAGGTTCACGCAAAAGAGCACAAGGCGGTTAAAGGACCCCATGGGTGTTAGATTTTTTTTCCATTATGAACATATATTTCCTCATTAAAGTAAATTACAAAGTGTTGTAACAGTTAAGCTATTCTTACTATCAGTGCTATACAAATAAAAAACTAACAGCGGGCCTCAATTTAAATACCTGAGTTGATCAGCCATGAAGCGTGCTGGCTGTAAATATTCAAGCTTCCCATGCTTTTTCAATGACCAAGTAGCATTGGGAAATGTGTCCTTAAGGGACACATCGCAATCAGTTTTTTTAAAACTCGCGTTTAAATCTATGGTAGAATAACAAAAAGAAAACTCACGTTCAAATCTATGGTAGAATAACTAAAAGAAATGAAAACTCTAAATTTTATTTACTTATATTCAAGCAGTTTAAATTCAAAATGGTACTGGATTAATGAAATGAGACCTTTCTTCTAAAGCTTGATAAAAACTTCAAAGATTGCCGTGTAAAATAAAAATAATTGCCAAAAGCGAAATTTTAGCCAGATTTTACAACATTTCTGAACCTACTGCCGAAGAGGTATATATAATATATAACTTAAATATTTTGAGATACAAGCTCTATAGATACAATATGAACGGCGTATTCAGCCAGACCAAACAGCAAAATTGGAGTGTTAAATTAAGAGTTACCACAGTTAATTCATTTTTACGCATATTCAATCTCGGGTATTTTATGTACCCGTGAAAAAACCTATATATTTTTTCAGTCGGCACATATACATTATTTTATGACGTGGACACCTGGATATGATAAATAATTGTGTAATGTAATTTTAAAGTTATTTGGCGGGTTAGTGCCTTTAAAAGGTTAAGTGTCTTCTTTTAGTTTTGCCTGATTTCAAAAAACCGATTTGGAAAGTTTCAATAAATTTATTTATATTGCCTTCCTCTAAATCTGCCACTGAGCACATGCTTTAATAATCTTAATTAGATTTTTCTTTTAAATAATTGAAGGACAACCTTTCCAATATGCGGAGTGCAGACTGGCTCATTCTTTGTGCGTGGGTAAGGACAGCGCGACCAACCAAAATCTTACCCTACCAGACTACAGTATGTGGGCGTCCACAATCTCCAGTGACAGAAGAATGCCACATATGGCTCGCCTGGATGACCCTACAGGTAATTAATTATCACTAGGCCATTAGCGATTTTTTCACCCTTTCAGGGTAGTGATGTACCGATTAATTGATTGTAATCGATTATCACTTACTTCTATTAAAAGACATCCGATTATGATGATCAGTTATGAAAGTCTATAATCGATCATCAGTAAAATACACTTAAATCATTGTTGAAAATAGAAACGAACATGATTATCCAGGAGACAATAGTTAGTAAATACACTTTTGAAAATGAGCATATATGCAAACACATTTATATCAATCAGAATTATTTTGCTGATTAAAATGAAATAACAGTTAAATGGCATAAGAAACAAGACAGGAAAGAATACACAATCAAAAAAAAAATGAAAGAAAAAATGTTCAAGGCGTGAAACTCGGATTGACTTCCACTGTTGTACAGATTATAACCGATGATTGATCGGTTACATGTAACCGATTGTATCCGATGATTGATTGTAAATTTCAGCCGATTGCCCATCATGAAAAAGAATGGTATGGTACCTGCTCAATTGGGGGAAAGCATTAATGTATCTTGAATACTTCCCTAACAGATTACCATGTATACATACACAGTGCAGCAGTCTGGTGACAATTTATTATCTTTAAAGGAACACTGTCCGTAAGTAAGCAAATATTGAACATAACCAAATAACTGTCTGACTTTTATTCAGTGAAATGTATACATTAAAAAATAAGGATAGACCCTAAGATGTATGTAGGAACACATTCCTGAGTTGAAAAAAAAAGAAGTTTTTAATTATTATATGTAAATAAAGTGAGACCCACAATATTTACCTTTTCTGTGATCACGTGACTTCCATTAACGCATTAGGTTTTTACCATAGTACGTATTGAATAATATGTATAGCCCGCTTAGCTGGTGGGAGCGATGTCGACCACTTTACGCTCACACACACTATTATTACTGCGAGTGTAATTTTAGTTTGGACTGCGAGTTCAAACGCACAAGGCGGATTTTCTTTTTTTTTGTACCGGGATTGAATTCCGTTAAACAATCTTGCTTTTAATTAGTAAATATTTAATAATAATGTTTAGTGTGTAATGTTTGCGAACATAATTATTGTGTGTTTTATAAGCTTAAAGTTACGGACAGTGTCCCTTTTAAGAGAAGCTTCCGGCAACAAATTCGTACTGATTTTTATTTCAAATACACCAGAATTGGGGAAACAAACCCATACTTTTTTCAATTGGGAATGGGTCCTTTTATCAGTACCACTTTTACATGGATCACCCTAGGAGTGAATTTCAATGAGACAAAATGTCCCACTTGCTTGATTTTAATGAGACATTCACCATTTTCATGAACCATTTCGGATGCGAAGCCGAACGACCAGTGGTTGTTCGTCGACCGCATGTATCGCTGGAGGCTGCTAGGCGGGTTTGGGGGCATGACCCCCAGAACATTTTTAAATTTAGATGTGATTTCCTGCATTCTGGCTCATTCCCAATTGTGAAAGTAGAAGTTGTTAAAGCATCTGAAATAAAGCGTGTCCGAATTTACGTCAACTTTTTATGCTAACATAGTTTTATAATTGCTTGCCCCACTCCAGTACATAGTTAATCATGTCAAATCATTATAGATTGGGGGATAATGTTCAGATATGACTAGAAGTTGATGAATTATTATAAAAATGGCCCTGTTTATTGATAATCAATCGATATTCTTTGACACCCCTACTTTCGCAAAGCAAAAGCGAACCGGAAGTTTACCGACATAATCACGTTTTGATTTTTTTCATGTGATTTTCGAATAATTTGATATTTTCTCATTTTATATATTTTTAATCGCGAATAAATGGATCTGAGCAAATTTACTTGAGATTTTAAATGAAATGTAAATAAATATGTTTTCATTACAAACCGAAATGGTGAAAATGGTTTTCCCCGAATAGGGTGCAACAATTTGTTCCATTTGTCTTTTTTTCATGCGATTTTTGAGAATTTAATGCGTGAATATCGCGGAATCGCGGCCTAGAGTGATCCCTGCTTTTATAAGACAAAAAAGCACTGGGCATATTCGTTCATTGGTCAGACACCATGTATCGAGTGTTTACTTTGTCCTAAAGTTTAGTATCTATCGAGGCGCTTCATTGGCTTTAACACAAAATTGACTGAATTACGGCGAATTTGGTAAGTTGTCCAAACCTGTCAAAAGATATTTTGAATTTATAGGCATAACTTCAATTGACCCATGTCAGTCATCATACCAAGAGACTGCCATTAAGGCCATCCTTAAAAAAATATTTGTTTGCAGTGTTTTTTTAGGCTATTTTTTATAGCCGATATTGGGCCACATTCCCAATGCCAAAACATATCTTTTCCCCCCAATTTTGAGATTAAAATTCTCAATTGAAAGAAGGAAAAGAAAAACACATAGAAAAGTATCAAAAGTTTGACAAGTATTGAGTGTGAAATGCTTTTAAATGCTGTTGTTGATCATGTTTTACTGTAAACAGTATGAAAGATACAATCATGAAATGAATGTTTTTTTGTTGTTTTGTTTCCCAATTATATGAATCATCGCACTGTAGTTCCCTATTCTGATTGTATGAGCTATGTTCCCAAAATCTATAAAAAACACCGGTTTGCTGTTTTCCAACCCAGGATTTCATAAATGCATAGGTAGGTAGGCAATTTTTATGCCCCCGATATTATGCCCCCAAAAAGGTATATAGTAATCGCACCGTCCGTCCGTCATTCTGCAGTTCGTGTCCGGACTGTACCTTCAAAACCCCATGGATTTTTAATTAACTAAGTGATCACCATGACAAGACGATGTGTCGCGCGCAAAACCCAGGTCCGTACCTCAAAGGTCAAGGTCACTTGCAATTCATAGGTCAAAAACAGGTACGCATTTTCGTGTCCGGACCGTAACGTCACAACCCATGTAGGCATTTTTAAATTACTTGGCACAAGTGATCAACATAACAAGACGATGTGACACGCGCAAAACCCAGGTCCGTACCTCAAAGGTCAAGGTCACACTTGCAGTTCATAGGTCAAAAACAGGTATGCAATTTCGTGTCCGAAACGTAACGTCACAACCCCTGCAGGGATTTTTAAATAATTGGCACAAGTGATCAACATAACAAGACGATGTGTTGCACGCAAAACCCAGGTCTTCAAGGTCAAGGTCACACTTGTCAGGTCAAAGATCAAATTTTGTCCGGTCAATAACTTTGCACAAGTGCTCACCACAACCAAACGACGTGTCACATACAAAATTCAGGTCCATGGCTCCAAGGTCAAGGTCATACTTAGAGGTCAAAGATCACTTTGGATGGCAATTGTCACTTACATTGATATTTCTTGTTTTTTCCAAGGACAGCAAACACCTTTAGAAATTAAAGAAAAATATACTGAAGATAGTAGAAAAAAAAATGTTAAAGAAATGCTATAAACAGTTTTTGATATGGCCCTTTTTCGTCAGTAGGTAGGGAAACAACAAACCAACAATTTTTTATGCTCAGCCTAAACTACCCTGCTAAGCAGAAGATAATTGACCTAATTAGAGGATTAATTGCGAAATTGATCAATAATTAGAATAGTAGAAAATTATTTTTTGCAAAAGGCCCTGCGAGCAAAGCATGTTGCGGGCTAACAGGTTTGTACTATACTGACCCCTACGGCTAAAAATATTTCTCATCCTGTTTTAGGGGCATGGACAGCAGCGGTGCAGAACTCTGCCCAGTTTCTTGCCGTGGATCTAGGAGGCGAATTCATCGTAACCATGGTGTTGACCCAGGGCAGGCAGGACAGTGATGAATACATCACGGAGTTTACCATCGAGTTCTCAAACGACAACAAAACCTGGACCGAGTATACAAACGAGTTCGGACTATCAGAGGTATGTTCTCTGCATATATAACTAAATTCATGTTTCATTATTCAAACACAATGAACACAATCTTTGAAATTAATCTTCTCCTGAATATCAACTTCTGACAAATTATACTAAAACATTTTGGGCAAAATATATTCTCTACCGGCCTAAAAGAAATACGAGAGTATGATTTCGAACCTCACTGACGTGATTATTTGTTATGCCCTTATTCTGCTGTTTAGTAAATGTAATGCTCATATCATAGTCTGCTTGTTTTTCAGATGTTTACTGGAAATGACAATGGAAATGATGTTAAAAGAAATTCTCTGATATACCCCATAATTGCCCGGTATATAAAGTTTCGGCCTCAGAGGTGGAATCAGTTCATTTCTATGAGGGTAGATGTACATGGTTGCCAATATTGTGAGTGAACCAAAGCTTGTTTTGATATTTATGATTTTTCACTTCTGTCTTATTGTTACTAACACTTGTAAACAAATATAATTCTAACACGATCTCCGCAGTCTTTCATATACACAAAGAAGAGAGACAGCTGTATGTTAATTTACGATAAAATACAGCTGTTCCAATAATTCCCCGCGTATATTTCATCCGTTGGAAGCGCCACGTTACATGACGTCACTTGGTAAATATACGTCACGAAGACAAACTCAACAGTAATTTTAATGAAATGTTAATTACAACAAACTTGCCATGCTCCCAAACCGTGCACACTCCCGATATAAACTCATCATATGCATCAGTACATATAACATTAATAAGCATCTTGAACAAGGTTAGAATGTTTGATGTCATACAGCGCAAGCTATATGACGTAATCAATGACTTAATTGTTTGTCACTTGACTACTAGTGTATTGAAACGCAGAACTTTGCATACGGGGCGCCCAATGGAAAAGCCTGTAAACATAGCAGCCTGATTACCTTGACCTCCGAGATAATATATAGTGCACCAACAATAGCGTAAACAATGGGGTTATTGTTGTGTTAGAATCGAAATAATAAATACGTACCTGTATTTTATCGGTGAATAAATTAATTTATGATTTAATTACTCGCATCCGAACGACTAACTGTATTTTATTCACCGATAAAATACAGTTAGTCGTTCAGATGCGAGTTATTAAATCATAAATTAATTTAATTACTACGCATCCGAACTCCTAACTGTATTTTATTCACCGATAAAACTCAGGTACATATTTATTATTTCTTAAATAAGCAACAAGGCAAACAAATGTATATCCAACTAAGGCTGAAACGTTTACACGTGTATACATTTACGTGTACAGTTCGGGTCCTAAACGTTTACAAAATCTGTAAATGCTTACACGAGTATTCTTTGTTTTATTCCCAATAATCCCAATAAAAGTTTTAAAAAACACTGGTCTTACCTGAGTAATATTATAAATCACCATTCTTGTGAACTAATTATTTTCAGAAGTTTTATTGTACAGATCCAACTTCCTTTGAGATTACCCCCAATACAGTTGATTTTATCACTCGCGAAATTTAAACCCGTTTCCAAATATAGAAATACGCTCCTTATTTGGAAAATGTAGTACGGAACGAGAGTGACTGAGTCTCACGAGATTCTCATCTGATGTCATGACCCACAACGGCCGACAATTTGAAAATGTTTGTCCATGAGTGGCCGGCTGATAATTTTGATACATAACGTCTACATCGTAACTAGGATTGTCGCCAGCTTTCAGTTATGTTGAAATTTCAAGTACTTACGTTGGTGTCAACATAATTACACATTATGATAGTCCATACTTGCCAACCGTCCAGATTCTGGGAGACTGTCCCAATTTTGAATTCCGAAATTCTGAAAACAACTTAATTTACTGTAAGTGTTGGAGCAAGTTTTATGTCATGTTGGACCCCAGAATGCAGGAAACTGCGTCTCAGAATCAAAAAAAAACAGAATAAAAAAATACGTCAGTGTTTTCATGTACAACGCCTCGTGTACACGTTTAATGATTTTAGTAAACGTTTCAGCCTTATTATAACCCAACTGGTACAAATGAATGGAGATATTGCTAAGTAAAAGTGATATGAGTACCAGGATATCAGAGCTCATTACTGTTTGGGATGCAAACTGGCTGTGCGAGTTTCGTGTATTGGAGTCTTATCTTCCGAGCACATTCTAGAACCATAGGAATCTATTTGCTTGTAGAGCACGGCAGATTCCTGGATTTCTCTGTACCCTTCCTCTCTCTCTTAGGCAGCTCTACAAAACCAACTCCGTGTTGAAGAGTCCTTAAACAACATTCAGTTGAAAGTATTATAACAGCAAATAATCTCTCTTTTACTGGAAAATGAAGAAAACACATCTCTAATGTCAGGATAATGCTATTTATACCATTGAAGGGATATAATCCTGTACCAGTGGGGTTAATAGACAATGTCGGGTATCTAACCTAGTTTATTAAAACGCACAGTGTTGATTGGTTATTGAGCGAGTTTTAAAAATTCTTATCAAGACCTCTGACATCATGTCCTTCAACCTTTAGGACATTATTTAAAATGATATTAAATGTCAGAAAACATCCTAAACAACGATTACGTTATTTCAAAGCAATGGTACGTTTAAACAATAAGTTGAAATTGTTAAAAAACAGGATAAAGTTGGACATTTTCTTCGTTTGGTGTTGAGAGAGGAGCATACAATGTAAGTTGTGAGAATTTGTTTGTATTATGTTCAATCTCTCGAAAATATGTATATTAAATACATAAAAATCCATGTCGGATAAGAAATAAAATATTTCCAGCGGGTTTAGATTGTGCGAGATCAAAACCTGGTATTTGGGACTTGAAACACAACAAAACTGCAGGCCTAAGGCCCTCTGTATTGAAAATCCGGCCCACCAGGTATTCATCTGGGACAATATAAACCTGCTGAAAATATTTTATTTCTTAAACATGTTCATGTTATACCCATCCAAGCTCTATTGCCAATTGGTACAAACATTACCACTGGTACAAACATTACCAATTGGTACAAACATTACCAACTGGTACAAACATTACCAATTGGTACAAACATTACCAACTGGTACAAACCGGTTTACTTACTATGTCTTATCAACACATTATATTGCTGTTTACGTGCAGATCCTGAACCGATTAAAGTAATGAATGATGGATATATCACATACAACCTTCTCAATTTGAACTCTACGAGGACGACAAATGACTTGATCATCTTGAGGTTCAGAACTACGCAACAAGATGGCATCTTGCTATACGCTGATGGTAACCAGGGCGACTTTATAGCGTTGGAACTGAAGAGAGGCTATGTTCATTTTAAGATTGACTTAGGTATGTGTGCCATTGTTTATTTTAAAAATAGCAACATGGGTCAGAATTTAAAAGATTTATATTGGGATTATGGGAAGAAGTCCCAGGCTAGTCGAATTTAAAAAAATAATTAAAAAAAACAACCTAAGTTATAAGCTGTCAGTTTATAGTAATATATAGTACCCATTAAAAGTTCTTGAAATTTTGTCTTGATATAAAATAAGTGTAATTTGTAGAAAGGAAGAATTAAAAAAAGCAGTACCTGCCTACCCCACACACAATTTACCCATTGCTGTAAAGGAAACGTTTCTTTCAGGTTTACTCCCAAATCATAAAAATAAAGTACTTAATATTGAAACAAAAAATGAAGATGAGAAGGGTGGAGTGTGTCCCATATCGCATCACAAAGGAGCTATCCCTCAAAAAAGAATTCTAGCGAAACCCTGATCTAAAGGGCAGGTCACTTTCGACTCCAGAACATACAGCTTAAAATTAGTCTAGACAAGTGACAACTGCTCAGGACTACTCACTTCGAATGTGTACGGAGCTGCAACAGAAAAATATTGGAAAAACTGAAAAAAGTCTGGACTAGTGACAATCTTTTTAGAGCTAGTCACTTTTGCTAAGGTCATTAGCTCTGGACTAGTCACTAAAAGGTTTCTACAGCCCTGCTACAGGTTCCTGTCACCTTGGACATTTGAACTCTTAAGTGTGACAGAGTTGGGTATCTTCTTGCTTATAAATGCTTATCAGGATCGGTGGGCATTCCAGTTCTTGTTTAGTTATTTGTTCAGGTCATAAATAAGGAGGTGGTGGGGTATATCTGTGACTGTGTTCCCTTGTTTACCTTTATATCACATACCATTCCCTGTACCCACAGGTTCCACGATGGCCGTGTCAGGTCAGACAGAAGTTGTGGGAGGCAGCATGGTTGACAATGGCCAGTGGCATGACGTGATTATTCAGCGGAACTTGACAACTGTCAAGCTGGTTGTTGATCGATTAGAGACAACATTTGAAACAAATGGTCTCTTCTTTGGACTGGATCTTGATAAAATGGTAAGTTACCAGAACTGTGAAACAACCAGTCTGTTTTTAGACTGGGTCATGATAAAATGGTAAGTTACCGAGAGCTGCGAAACAACCAGTCTGTTCTTTAGACTGGATCTTGATAAAATGGTAAGTTACCCAGAGCTGCGAAACAACTATTGTTTGGGGCGCTTGTTTCAGTCAAAGGTTTTTTGGACTTTAAGGATAAAATTAATCTATCACCTAAATAGGTCATATATCAGTGAAACAGACATTTTTAGTGGTAAATAAAAATACCTTACTTTTCAAAATCGGTTGAGAAATAAAAAATGCATGCGCTAAAGTTGTTTATGATGGGGCATTTTCAATGCAAAATTCTGCTGCATGAAATTTTTTAATTTTTTTTTTTTAAGAATTTGTATCCAAAAATGATTTTACATTGTTGGATATTAGTAAATTAAGACACCAAGGAAATTTTATAGCAATATATTAAGTATTACTGAAGTTATTTGACATTACTTAATTTTCTGCTGTCCCACCAACAAGGAATTTACATAGGAAAAGACCCATCAAAAAATCATTTTGGCTGTAAAATATTTATTTCTCAACCGATTTTCAAAAGTAAAGTAGTTTTATTTACCACTAAAAATTCCAGTTCTAATGATATATAACTGATGTTCGTATTATTTAAAATGCTCGAGTTACTGCAGAAAAACCTTTGGCTGAAACAAGCGCCCCAAACAATAGTCTGTTCCTTAGATTGGATCTTGATAAAATGGTAAGTTACCCAGAGCTACGAAACAACCAGTCTGTTCTCTAGACTGGATCTTGATAAAATGGTAAGTTACCCGGAGCTGTGAAACAACCAGTCTGTTCTCTAGACTGGATCTTGATAAAATGGTAAGTTACCCGGAGCTGTGAAACAACCAGTCTGTTCTTTAGACTGGATCTTGATAAAATGGTAAGTTACCCGGAGCTGTGAAACAACCAGTCTGTTCTTTAGACTGGATCTTGATAAAATGGTAAGTTACCCAGAGCTACGAAACAACCAGTCTGTTCTTTAGACTGGATCTTGATAAAATGGTAAGTTACCCGGAGCTGTGAAACAACCAGTCTGTTCTTTAGACTGGGTCTTGATAGAGTGGTAAGTTATCCTGAGCTGTGAAACAACCCATCTGTTCTTTAGACTAGATCTTGATAAGATGGTAAGTTATCCAGCGCTGTGAAACATCCGGTCTGTTATTTAGACTGGATCTTGATAAAATGGTAAGATACTTAGAGCTGCGAAACAAAACTACACTGGATCCAGAGCCTTTTTAAACTTCTTTTGTGAGGTCGAGATTGGCCGAAAATCGGCCTCTTCTTTTTGGCTCCTTCACAATAGTAAAAACTTCAGTAGATATTGATTGAGATTGTATCTAAAGCGTTAAACATACATGTTAATGAAACATGTCTGCCGAATCTCCGGATTTTTCAGTCGCTCTCCGTATCTCCGGATTTAATTGTAAAATCTCCGGATTTTTCATCAAAACAAAATGTTCATGATTTAACAGCTATATTTTCACAGTTTATCAGCTTTTTCCCGAATTGTCCTGTTACGCTACCTAGCCAGAGGAGTATTTACAAGTGCCAAATCAACGGAGGTCATCTGTGTAATGCACTGACTGAATATGCAATTAACACCTAAGGGTATAATTAGTTCCTTCAGTGACAATTTGCGCTTTAAAAAAAAATAGTGCGAAAATCAAGTCGCGCGCTCCAAATTTTCATTTAAAAAATGTTCTTCGCGTGCTTTAAATCTTACAATTTAAAAAATCACAGGATTTTGTGTTTAAAAGTTTTGGCAGGCCTGATGAAGCATTGCCCTTAATAGTAAAAATCACACTCCTTTACTCCCCAATTCCAAAGAAAAGCACCATGTTGGAGCGAAAAGGTGTTTGATAAACAGGTTAGTAACCAAGAGCTTTAATACGAAGTTACCTCTTGTACATCCGTGATAAGCTCTTCTCAAGATGTGAAAATGAAGAAGGCGTTATGAATGTAATAAACTTACAATGATTCACAAATTATCAGCTCCTACCAATATTTTTGACATTCCTGTGGAAACAAGATGTTCAGTTTTTCAAGCAAAACTGCAAAAACTATTTCAGTGTACCTTGAAACTTGGTTCCTATTTCGACCTAGTAACCCTTTGTGGAGTCTTTTGGTATAAAGAGCATTGTTGTATCAGTAAAAAAGACAATATTTTTTTGTATTTCCATAAGTTATTAGTAACTTCTGTCGAGACATTATTATTGGTTTTACGAGAAGAACTCAAAAACTGCTTAAGAAATAATAAATAAGTACCTGTGTTTTATCGGTGAATAAAATACATTTAGGAGTTCGGATGCGTAGTTATTAAATCACGAGTGCGTAAGCACGAGTGATTTAATTTCTCGCATCCGAACGACTAACTGTATTTTATTCACCGATAAAATACAGGTCCGTATTTATTATTTCGATTCTAACACAACAATTACCCCATTATTTACGCTATTGTTGGGGCACTATATATTATCTTGGAGGTCATGGTAATCAGGCTGCTATGTTTACAGGCTGTTTCATTGGGCGCCCCCGTATGCAAAGTTCTGCGTTTCAATGCACTAGTTTTCACGTGACAAACAATTAAGTCATTGCTTACGTCATATAGCTTGCGCTGTATGACATCAAATGTTCTCACCTTGTTCAAGATGCTTATTAATGTTATATGTACATGTGCATATGATGGGTTTATTTCGGGGGTGTGCACGGTTTGGGAGAATGGCAATTTTGTTGTAATTAACATTTCATTAAAATTACTGTTCAGTTTGTCTTCGTGACGTATATTTACCAAGTGACGTCATGTAACATGGTGCTTGCAACGTATGAAATATATGCGGGGAATTAATGTAACAGCTGTGTTTTATCGTAGAATAACATACAGCTGTCTCCCTTCTTTGTGTATATGAAAGACTGCAGAGGTCGTGTTAGAATAAAAAATAATCTTTTTGAAGTTTGATAAAATACATGACCTTAATGGCTGAATTGATTGTGACTATTAATAGAACATTATTATGCTTTTATAAGTGTGTTTCCATGGAAACAAGATTGTCATATTAATTTTATTTTATTTTTTTCAAGAGCATACTGCAAATACCGATCAAGATATCCTTGTAAAAGTATCCTATTGGCACAGAGATGTCTTTTATTTTTATTTTGTAAATAACCTTTTCTGCCATCAAATAAAAATTAGGTGATGAAGTGGGATATAGATGACTGCGTCTTGTTTAAAACTTGTTTCATATTTGTGTACCTTTCAGATATACCTCGGAGGTGTGGACAAATTCAACCTGAACGGTCTGACAACGCACTACAACTTCCATGGCTGTATCGACTTTGTCAGGTTTAACGGTATCAACATGATCAGGGAGGCTAAAAATATGCAGGGCGGTGCTAACAGTGGATTTCAGCAAGGAAGATTCAGTGTTGTTGGATCTGTGGCGTTCACTTGTCTAGTAAGTAATAGAGTTGGTTGATTTAAACATCAAGATCGGCATAGCTCTGTTTGTATTGTAGCTTGCCCATTTCATCTGTCCGCCAAACCCTCACTTGCGATAACTGATATTTAGAGTACACCAGTCAATCTTACAGGTGTTTTTTCAATAAATGATTTACGACTATGCAAATACAAAGGAAATGTCAGCAACCATGCTACAAGTAACTAGTTTCAAACTAAAAAAAGTGTCGCTGGTCAGGTACTGAAAAAGTGTAACTTGTCAGGTACTAAAAAAGTGTAACTTGTTAGGTGAATATACAGTCAACACTGTATTGAAGAGAATCACTAAATGGAAGAGCAAAAGTGGTATCCTGGCTACCTATGATGTCAAGGATTTTTTTTTTTTTTTTGAATTGGGATTTTAAGGTGCACCACCACATGAAAAGGTTATATGGCGCCTAACAAGCATGAACATGCCAGGCTCATCTTCCATGTACATCGAGATAAAATATGGAAAATTGGCCTAGAACTTTCTCACCCTGAACTGCAGAGTTGCTGCATATTCTATCGTAGAAACTCCATTTACGCTGGAGCCACGTTATTGTTTTTCTGCCACTGCTCTTTTGATGTGAGCGAGATAGCACCTGAAACAATGCAGGGATCATGATGAAGACCTTAAATGAACATGAACAAAAAATGATTAAATGAACATGAATTTGGGTGGATTCTACCCCTCTGCCTACCCCTCCAAAGGGATCTGCAGTGGCCCTATTCTTTGCCCCGTGACCAAACGGGGGCCCCCGGGAACCACACGGGGCGTCAAGGGTTCTAATATATCAGGGTAGTGTCAAATATATAAAACCATTTGCATCTCTACTAAAATATGACCAGACATGTGATGACTTTAGGTACATAGAATAACATTTTAACAAATATGTTTATCGTAAATAAATGAATATTCCAGAACATCCAAAAACAGGGGTCAGTTTCTTATGAAAGTTGGACGGAATTTGATGACATTAGCAACATCAAAAGTTCTTTAAATAACTGATATAATGGTAATTTTTACAATAAAATCTTCATATTTTGATTTACAGTAACCCAGACTGTACAGGTTTTCGATAGAAAAGCTTTTCAAAGTTCATCTTTAGAGGGTTTACAAAGAAATATTATTGTTGCTAATGTCACATAAGTTTGACGGATGTAGCTAATGTCATCTTTGACGGAAAGTTTGACGGAATTTGATGACATTAGCAACAAAAGTTCTGTTGATACTGACATCATTGTAATATTTTAAATAAAATCTACCCATTTTCATTTACAGTTTAATACCCAGACTGTATAGGTTTTGGATAGAAAAGCTTTTCAAAGTTCATCTTTAGAGTGTTTACAAGCAATATTAATGTTGCTAATGTCACATAAGTTTGACAGAATGTAGCTAATGTCATGTTTGACGGAAAGTTTGACGGAATTTGATGACATTTGCAACAAAAGTTCTGTAAATAACTGACATCATTGTAATATTTGCAATAAAATCTACCCATTTTCATTTACAGTTATCCAGACTATAGATTTTGGATAGAAAAGCTTTTCAAAGTTTGTCTTTAGAGTGTTACATAGAAATATTAATGTTGCTAATGTCACATAAGTTTGACGGAATGTAGCTAATGTCATCTTTGATGGAAAGTCGATGGAATCTGGTGACATTAGCAACACAAGTTCTGTAAATAACTGATACCACTGTAATACTTGTAATGAACTGTTCCTATTTTCATTTACAGAAACATAGACTGAATAAGTTTTGGATGATAAAGATTTTCAAAAGTCCATTTTTAGAGTGTTTACAAAGAAATATTAATGTTGCTAATGTCACATAAGTTTGACAGAATGTAGCTAATGTCACATATGTTGCTAATGTCATCTTATTTGACAGAACATGTTCAATGTTTATTTTTGTGGAAGACTGTTGAATATTCACTCACACTGTATAACTAAAACAGTGAATCAGGTTCAAACAAAATCCCTGTCAATTGGAAATGCATGTTTTTATCAAGGAAGGTTATTTGTTTAGTAGCAGGTTGTTGCTAATGGTCATCTTGTGAATTTGACAGACATGACATTAGCAACATTGTGTTTTTGTAAAATAATATGTGTTGGACTATATAACATAAAAGTATCTGTCTATAGTTCCCATTATTGATAAATTAGATGATTTGCTGTCATTCGTAGCTCATACATGTCATAAGGGCCAATCAGAAATTATTTACATGAATGTTAGCTAATGTCAGCAAGTTTGACAGAAAACTTTCAAAATAAAAATAAAAATAAAAAAACATTTCTTATGCAGAAGAATCCACAGAATCTGCTTAACTGTTGTAAAATAATTTAGTATAATTTATGTTCTTATCAGATCTAATGACATTTGCAATAAAAACATCTCGGACTTCAATTTATCTGCCTTATAAAAGCGTCATGTTACTTTATCAGGAGTTCATTCCGTCAAATTTCTAAACTTTTGCAAACTTTTTTTTCCTTTTATTCTTTAAACTTTTGTAGATTTCTCTTTTTCACCGTTTTGCTGATACTTGATAGAGTAAACAATAAAAGGGGAACATACATGATAGACAAATATATACATTCAATGAGAAATATTGATAAAAGAAAAACTGACGGAATGGTGCACTCTTATATGGAATATGTCATTTATCAAACAACATATTACCACTTATTCCATTCTAGTTAAATATCATATACATGTTCCTGTTGTTAGCCTCTATCAAGTTTGTGTTTTTCGTTGTCGTCAAATATTCAAAATGGCCGCCATGATAACCCAAAGTTTACATAGAGTTATATATAGGAAACATGTTTCTTGGGTTGGCCTCTATCATGTTTATGTTTTTGAATCACATCATACCAGTAGAGCGTCTACTCTAGTAATGATCACTCAATGCATCTTATACCAGTTTCTAAAAATACATGATACACAATGTTTGCATACCGTGATATCATAGAGCTTCTAAAACACTGAGCTCAGTGAGAGGACCCTTCTTTTCAAATCTAATTCTGACATTTTTATGTAAAGTTGATTGAATTTTATATCATTACAATGTAATAGAAGGATCACAGAAAGCATTTCCTTTTTCTTCACATATTGTTTAGACTTTATTTGTTTTGTCAAACCATTTAAGTACCGTGATACCATAGAACACCATGCTATCTTAATACAGATAGTCACCTTATACGGTGAATTTAAATTTAGAACTACAATTTGGAATTGGAAGTGGTGGTCTCCTAAAGCAGGTGCTCTCTAATAGAGATGGTCTCTGTTGCAGGTTTTGCTGTATACATAGTTATATTGCTCTCTAATAGAGGTGGTCTCTGTTGCAGGTTTTGCTGTATACATAGTTATATTCATTTAGTTACTTATTTTTTGCTTGTTCAAAAAATTCTCAATTCAGTAATTAATTAATATTATTCCTAAAAACATTAAATTTAATGAAACATTTTTTTTAAAAATCACTCCTTATTCCCCAATTTCCCCTGATTCAAAGCCATCTTAAGGAGATGAATTTGTATAAGTTTTCATCGAAAGCTTGTTTTCACATCCTGTCCATGTATTATTTGACATATTGTTCACCTCATTTCTTGAATAAATACTGTTGAAACCAAAGCCATGGCCCCTTCCCAATATGGAGAGAAAAGGCCTTCACGTCTGACCAAAGTAAAATAACTCCCAATTCAGCGTTCATTGTGGGAATGAATATGGGCAGGTATTGCTTTTTGTCTCACCCACGATTTTAAATCAACTATATCAACAACCGCTGCTCATATTTTTCTGAAACTTTGTCAGATGCTTTGTTGGGTCAAGTGACATCACGTAATGCCAAAATTACCAAGGTCAAGGTCATATTTTTTGTTATTTCCCCAAAAGTTAACCTTCGTTAGGTAACTTAACCTTCGTTAGGTAAGTTACTCAGTTAATTGTATGTGATTGCCTCATTTTCTTTGTTTGATACTTGGTCATATGTATTGTTGGCATTGGTGGACACCACTGAATGACAAACATAGTTTGCTTATTTTCCCCAAACTTAACCTTTGTTAGGTAACTTAACCTTAACCTAAATTAACTTTATGTGATTGCCTCACTTTATGTCTTTGATACTTGGTCATATGTATTGTCGGCATTGGTGGACATCGCTGAACGACAAAAAATACCAAGGTCAAAGTCATGTTTTGCGTAATTTACCCTAAACATCAGTTTGGTTAGGTAAGTTAACCTCAGTTATCTTTATGTGATTGCCTCACTTTATATCTTTAATACTTGGTCATATGTATTGTTGGCATTGTTGGACATTGCTGGACGACAAAAAATACCAAAATCAAGGTCATAGTTTGCGTTATTTTCCCCAAACTTAACCTTAGTTAGGTAACTTAATCTTGGTTAGGTAACTTAACCTCTGTTAACTTAGTGTGATTGCCTCACTTTATGTCTTTGATACTTGGTCATATTTATTGTTGGCATTGGTGGACATTGCTGAACAACAAAAAATACTAAGGTCAAGGTGATATTTTGCATTATTTTCTCAAACTACACCCTGGTTAAACCACTTAACCTCAGTAACTTAACTTCTTATGATTACCTTTCTTTTATTTGTTTGATACTTGGTCATATGAAGTGTTGTCTTTGGTGGACATCATTTATTAAAGCACAAATTTAATAAAATATTTCATATGCCGTTTGCCACGGTGAGCGAGACACCGTCAGACCGAGGTCTTGTATTAGGAAATTATCACTCAACGACTTAGACGTTGACACAAGCTCCCGTTTACCATTTCAGTTGAAAACGGAGATACCGTGCACGTTCTCGTCGAACGAGTCGTACATCCTGGTGCAGGGCATGCAGGCGGGCGGCGTCGTCCGTGCTAAGTTCCAGTTCAGGACACACGACGAGGATGGACTGCTGCTGTATCATCAGATGAATGAACCATCTGAAGTCAGGGTGAGTAATATGTCTGATCTGGAGGTGTGTTTATCGAAACTTACACTAAAAGTGAATACTTGGAAGTTTTTAGAGAGGGTTTAGTGGTCCAATGTATGCATTTACTGTGTGCATCTTTCCGAAAAGGAAAAAAGGAAGCGTTAGCAGGTTAGTGTGACAAGTACTGAGAACAAAATGCCTTTAAAAGCCTCTGTTGTCCTCAATGTGCTGAAACAGTATTAAACCCTAACACGCTAAGAACGACTATACTAGCCTTTGCATCCATTGTAAACGCAGATGAGTCATTTTCACCAAAACACCCCTATGTCACATAAATGGAATGGTCTTAATTCAAAGAAAGAACAGTCCATTATATATATGTAGTGGGTTAAGGGTTAAAGATATAAATTATTAAATGCTTGGATTACTGTATTTTTCCCCATTTTTATGAAAAATCGCGCTTAAATTCCCATTTGTTACAGTATGGGTTCCCAAACAGTAGGGGAGCAGCCTCGATATTTTCCTACATCTTTTAAATATTTAGTAACGCATGGCAACGAAAAGTAGTTCGTCATCTTTCGGCAATGTCGAAGAAAGAAAAAAATTGTCCGCCATTTTGGATTTTTTAAAACACATATTTTGGAAGATTGTGGCAATTTTTGATGATGAAATTTCATTTCCGCTTTAAGTTTCGTGATTTTCAGCAGTACCGACTTTTTTTCTAAAAGCTTTTCTTTGTGATAAATGCAGACCCGCCTTGTAAAATGTCGAAGCGAGGAGCGATAACTCTAAAATATGCCATTTTTCGAATACGTTTAAAATGACAACGATCGTGTGTTTTTTGTTAAATAAAATACGAGGAGATACTTGAATTGTTGTTTTAGCTCACGTATTACATGAATTTTGCTGCATGTCACGAAAAGCATGTTATTTCTTTATCAAAAGTACACGAAAATACGAGTTATTTGATTCAACTGTAATTTTGACTTGACTGTCTTCGCAAGAACTGCAGGCGCATATTCAATGCAGCGGATAGTATTGGGCACCCTCTCATATGTGGAAAGTGTACGTAACAATCTCTACTGTTCAAGATGGGAGTTGGGGTGGAGAGAAGGAGGGGGAGGGCATCTGAACTGAGATTTAAAAGGATGTGCCCCATCCCCTTCCCACCCCTACCCCAAATAAAATCATGAAAGTCTGTTTTGAAAGCTCTTGCAAGCATACATTTTTAAACATATTCAGATAATATATTTGTTGCTGTGTTTTTGACTAGACTGTCCAGTGTCTAATTGTCATCCGCAACTTTCCATTAGACACTTTCCATTAGCCTCATCCGTCGGATGGGGACGTAAACCGGACGGTCACGCATATAGGTCTATCATCCGAGCATGTTAAAGAACCATAGGAATCTATTCGATAATAAGAGTAGGGCACGGTTCCCGGATTCCTATGTATCCTTTCCCTCTCTCTGGGGCGGCTCTAAATAACATGTACTGTGTTGATGAGCCGTTAAACAACATTCAATTCAATTCATCCGCAACTGCAGTCAGCACTGTCATATGTACTGTAGCTGTCCGATGCTAGTGTCATGAATCAACCGTGGAATATATCACCCACACATAAAAGGGTTTGCGGGGATCTTAATTGTAACTTATTAGTTTAAATATAGACCATTTGTCGGTTGAAACCTAAGATGATTTTTTTTTTATCAGACAGAAACACTGTCGAAATACTTATTAATTGATTCCGATAGCATCGAAGGAAAGTAAAGAAGGCCATTTTTTTACTTTATATTTTTAAAGTTGAAGTGGGGTTTATGTCATTATAGCACATTTTAGGCCATATTTCCCGGGTAGAACCAGTACTGTATACTTTCTGCAATCCGTAAGAATCGATACTTTCTCACCTACAAGTTGAGCTCCCAGTGGGAATTGAACCCGCAGCAGGTGAAAATGAGAATGTATACAAATATAAAAAGGGCAACCAAATATCTCCATAACTCAATATGTCCATGGGACACGAATGACCGCACTGAAAACAATCCGTGGAAAATTGTACAATGCAAGAATATATATTCATAAATAAAGTTTATTTTGATGCAAAATCGATATGCTCCACTTGACATCATAGATAAACATCATGTAAAGTTTCGAAACAATTGGTTAAAAACTGTGGAAGGATATTATAGACGCACAGATGACTAACATCATATGCCGCATCACCATTCGATGGTAAACAATAAACATTTAAGGTACATATTAAGGTCTTAAATATTATCTTTCATGACTTAAAGTAAAAAATATGTAACAAGTCAGATATCGAGGTGAATTATTTATTTGATTTAAAACATTTTATTTCAAATATTTCCATCAAAACATCCCAAATATAAAGGGTATTACATAAAAAATTAAATTGCATCATACAATAATCAGCTTTTTTCTTCTGTCAAAACAAATAAGGATAACGTTTGCATTTTTTCATGCTTTTCAGTTAAAAAGTTAAATTACTCATTGTAGGAACCATTGGTACCTATATTTTATCAACCATTTATTTTAAAGTGATAATTGTTTTTATTTATAAAAGGGACACACAGCATTTTTGAAATATTTATCAGGCATTAAAATTAGCACCTCGATTGATTAATCAAGAATTGATTTTCACTTTACACCCGCTTGCATATATTTAAATTATGTTACAACATTTTAGGAGTTTAAAAAAAAAAGACTTGCTGCATGTCCCTTTAATTTGCGTACCTCTCAGATGGTGCAAGTCATTTTCAACATATGTGGGGTTATATATATAAATGTATCTGTTTTTGTTTTTTTGGTGGAGGCAGACCACCCACTTTTCTGGGTAGAACCAGTAATATACACCTCCTGCCATCTGTTATTCAACAAACTTTATAATCCAATAAAATTCAGAAAAAATCATTTAAATCCAATAAAGAAATTGGGCATGGTCTTTCAGATTAACAGAAACACATTTATTTTTTCGTATTATCCCTTATTTTGGGCCACTCCAATGAACTGTCCAGTTAATGTCGCCATCGATCCACCTCTGTCAACAGTCAGACATGCATGTTGATATGATATTGTGCTGAACTGGTGATCCTGTTACTAGACATGTTTTTCTTGAAGTTGATGCTATGAGGTATTGCTGATTCATGATTGCTGTTATGATTCATAACAAACAAACAAAATTGTACACCATGCATTATACTATTCTTGTACGTTTAAGTATTTCTGATTCTGTTGTTAATGTTGTAAAAAGTTATTACATATGTGACTAGACACTTGTTTCAATAAAATCCTCCCATATATATTGTGACTTCAGTAACATTTTTCAGCAAACTCCCAGCATCTCAGGACATCAGGGACTCTGAAAATAAAAATGATACAGATTCTGTTTAACCATACGTATGATATTTTTGTTTCAACTTAAACATGTTAAATAGGTAACAAGTTGGTGAGTTGAAACAGATGAATAAAAAGTGACTACAGAACCTTTTTTTATAAGAATATAAATTGAACAGAACATGGTGGGAACGTCGACCAGAAAAACTAATCAACACATTACCGGTATACCTTATTTAGAGCCGTCCCAAAGGACACACTGGAATTCGAGAACCTGTCTTACTCTTACTAATGAATATATTTCTATGGTTGTTTATCATGCTCGGAGGATAGACTTCCCAGTTTCAATTCCATTCCAACAAACGAGGCTGAGGAAAAAAACAAGGCTGAGGGAAGGTGTATTGCCCGAAAACACAGACGAAACTCAGTGGTGCATGTGTGACTTGAACCCGGAAGCTCCAGATTGCTATCGACCACCGTGCTATTGCTGGGTCATGCCAGCACGTTATGTTAAGTCAGGGTCTTGGTTAAGTTTAATATTTAAGATGTAATACAAGAACCTTTTTATTTTGTTTGTTTCATTTTACATCCGTACTCGGCACAATATGACCTATTTATGTGTCGATGTGCTGTAAAACACCATTTTTATATTTAGTATAAAAAGTTTGAGACTAAGTGCAGGTACACAATGCCACATATTTTGCAAAGAACACACATTGATAAATTCATAGATTTTTTGAGGCTGTGCTTACCTACCCACTGGCTTATACAAGGCTCTTGATGTAGTTATACTGTGAGACTGGGAAACTTGACTTGAGTCTGGCTGTGGTAACACTGCACACTGCCTCTAACTTAGACCTGAAAAAAACAACAGTCATTGATATTGTTTCATTTGTTTTTAATATTAATAACTCTGTCCAAATTTCTCAATGCTATCAATGCCAGATTTCCATAATGTTTTACTTAAAACACAACTGGAGTTGAATGTGGTGCTTTCCAGAAGATGGATACTGTCCAAAATGTAAGTCATAGACACAGTCACAGGTGGCATTCATGAACAAATGGCTTACATTTTCATCAATCATTCATCACTCATGTGTTCTAAAAAATGATCAGAATTATATGAACCACCACTATTTTATATGTTTCAACGTTAAACACTTGTCCTACAGTAATTAAAAGTGTATTTACTTACATAGGCTACAGTACAGAACCCAATCCATGCCATGACCTATTTGCTTGGTGACGGGTGTTACACTTTCAATTTTAATTCTCCGACATATATCTGTTTGTTTACGCACTCATGTAAAACTTAAAATTATATACGATCGTGATTGTAACACTGTTTGGACCTAACGATTTAATTCCACTCCTGTACAAATAATCCATCGATTCTATCGGGGCTTTATATTAATTATCAGCCCAGATTCTATCTATGTGTGTATACACGCATCAGCATAATTTGACCTTTGAATACACAACGTGTGTGAGCTAGTTTTAGCACATCCTTACCGTTCAATTCAATTCACAGTTTAGTTTCAGTGACTGTGTGACATTATATGTTAATTTGTCCAGGGAGAAGTGGGGTTTGTGGCATGCCGCTGACTTGCCCTTGGCTGGGTGTTTTTCTGTGTTGCCGCCATTTTGAATAGCCTCTGAAAGAGTGAAATGCAGCTACCAACTTTCGAAACGGTCACGAAAAATGTATATTCACGAAAAAATAAGAAATTTTCAGAAAAGGTAGTAATGATCTTCGACTCCTGACAATTTCAACAATATTTAAGAATATACAATTTTTGTGACTGTTTTGAAACATTGGCAATTTCGAAGAAGACAAACACTTTTTTTTTTTCGATCTTCGCATTTGTACCGCGATTTTCGACTATGATATCTCTATAAAACCTGTCAACACGATTGTTTGGTGAATCTCCGACATAATAATTTACTTCTGATATGATTTGTTTTCTCTGTCATCCATGTCATCTAGTCTAAGCTTTAAACTAGTTTTTTTTAAAAGAGTACTATAAAATCCGCGCATCTGCACGTGCTCGCAAAATGGGAACTACGTTGCCACCAACCCCAATTATTTATGTTTGAGTTATGCGGTTCAGGCACATGAAATGATTCAGCTGTGCCCCTACTGAAAGTATAGAAAAAAACACACTGTCAACATATGATTTCAGAGTGTGGTTATGTAACTTGCACGCTCTCGACATGTGAATTCAGATGTGGTTAGACAGTGTTGGTTTTTTAAATATACCCACTGTGTGGATAGAGTGACCTACGTTTGTAACATGCACACTGTTTACATGTGTTTTCAGGTGAGGATAGACAAAGATGGATTTATCTGGTACAGAGTGGTTTCACAGACCAACCAAGTGGTCGAGGACGTAGTTAGAAACAGTAAGTGTGTGTGGATATCTGTGTGTTCATAAGAACAAAAACAAAATACACCTTAATACTAAATTAAATGGTTCTCTGAGATGTACAGTTACGAGTTTATTTGAATCACAAAAGTAATTTATCTTCCTGTCAATATAAACAATAACTTCTTTAGGTTTTATAATACTCAATAAAAACTTAACATGCAATACAATATCATGAACTGAGTGCGGATCACATTTTAGTCTCCTATCACATTAACAATAAAAAGACGGACAAAACAAAATGATATCAAGGTAATTATACCCCCTCTTTCACAGAAATCACATCCGTAACGTAACGCGTAACACTTTTTTGTCACATCATGTCATATATCGCAATTTTTATTAGTTGAACTTTACTTTTCAAGGTAGCAGAGCTACTGCGCACACATTCAGTATGTTTTTAAAAGAAAATGTTATTTTGCTGTTTGAAATTACTCTTAACGGTAGTTGTCTCTCTTGCGCATTTTTATAATTATCATTCTCTCGAGGAATGTTATTGTTGGTACTATAGAAACAGAAAAATTATGTAAATAATTGATTTGCATTTTTGCGAGTTTATTTGGTTTAAATTGGTGGTAGCAAATGGCAAATGTACCTTCCCATACCTTACGATTCTGTATATTTCAGTTGACGTAGAAAGCCCCACTCAGGCGTACACTGACGGATTGTGGCACACATTTTCTCTGTATATTGACGCCAGCAAGGTAGAAGTAACCGTGGACAGCAACTTGAGAGTATCACAAAGGAACATGACTCTGACTTTAGCCTCCGACTACTATATTGGTAAGTGTTCCTTAAGGCAAACATGAAGTAAAACACTTTTAAGTATTCAGGCTTGGTGTAGTCGAAAGTAGTTCACATGTACATAATCGTTTTTTTTTGTTGTGTTTTTGTGTGATAAATGGCACTTTTTGAGTATTCAGAGTCTGTTGTTCTGGCTGAAATGACTTTATTGAAAGCTAAGAACCATTGTGATGACTTTATTTATCAACTTAAATGTTTTGAAAATGAAAGTAGAACCCATGTGAGAGATGCCGAATGAATGCAGTTTGGTCACAGTATCAACAAAAAAATTATTTGCTTAAATGCCCAATGACCGCTACTATTCTCAGCTCTCGAAGGAAAATGCGATACATATGGATCACTTTGTCGTCCGTCAGTCAGTCAGTCCGTCACGAAATCTTAATGTTGGCTATAACTTTCTCATTTCTTGATATTTCTTCATCAAGCTTTCAATATTTACTCATCATGACAACATCGACATGACCATACTAAAATATAAAGGTCAAGGTCACACTGAAGGTCATTATATAGGTTAAATACTCAGTTTTTTCTTCACGAAAACTTAATGTTGGCTATAACTTTCTCATTTCGTGATATTTCTTCATCAAACTTTCAATATGTACTCATCATGACAACAACAAAATGACCATACTAAAATATAAAGGTCAAGGTCACACTGTAGGTCATTATATGGGTAAAATACTCAGTTTTTTTCTTCACGAAAACTTTAACGTTGGTAACTTTCTCTTTTTTTGATATTTCTTCATCAAACTTTCAGTATATACTCATCATGACAACCGACATGACCATACTAAAATATAAAGGTCAAGGTCACACTGAAGGTCAATACACATTTCTTCTTCTTCACAAAAACTTAACGTTGGCTATAACTTTCTCATTGCTTGATATTTTTCATCAGATTTTCAATATATACTCATCATGACAACACCGACAGGATCATACTAAAATATAAAGGTCAAGGTCACACTGAAGGTCATTATATGGGTTAAATACTTTCTTTTTCTTAACGTTGCCTATAACTTTTTATTTCTTGATATTTCTTCATCAGATTTTCAATATATACTCATCATGACAACATCGACATGACCATACTAAAATATAAAGGTCAAGGTCACACTGAAGGTCATTATATGAGTTAAATACTCTTTTTTTTTCTTCACAAATACTTAACGTTGGCTATAACTTTCTCAATTCTTTTTATTTCTTCATCAATCTTTCAGTATATACTTGTCATGACAACATCGACATGACCATACTAAAATATAAAGGTCAAGGTCACACTGAAGGTCATTATATGAGTTAAATACTCTTTTTTTTTTCTTCATGAAACTTAACGTTGGCTATAACTTTCTCAATTCTTTTTATTTTTTCATCAATCTTTCAATATATACTTGTCATGACAACATCGACATGGCCATACTGAAAAATAAAGGTCAAGGGCACACTGAAGGTCATTGTATGGGTTAAATACTGATTTTTTTCTTCACAAAAACTTAGTCAGGCCAGTTTGTCAAGGTCATTTATCTGGGTCCAAAAAACCTTGTTATTCTGACAAAGCGCCGACAGGCGACATTCGTGTTCCACGGAACACCCAAAAGGGCATATCTCTTAGTAAATGTAAGTGAATCTTGTTAACTACTTCATAATGAAGTCATACTTCATAAAAACTAGATTGATATAATATGTTACATGCAACAAAGAAACTTGTTTTTATGCTCCCTGAAATTTTCGGGGGAGCATATAGTTCCCACTTTGTCCGTCCTTCTGTCCGGAGTATAACTTCAAAACTACTGATGGGAGCACTGAGATAGAGGGCAGTGAGAGAAAGTGCAGAGCACAAGAACCATAACTCTTTCTTCCTTCAAATTAGAGTTATTGCCTTTTGTAATTTTATACTTCCAGTTCTTGCCCGGAGCATAACACAAACACCACTCATGGGACTTTAATGAAACTTCACACAAGGATAAAGGGCAATGACAGGAAATGAGCAGAAAACCATAACTCTATCTTAATTCTCAATAGAGTTATTACCCTTTGGAATTTTATACTTATAATTCATGTACATAGCATAGCATAACTCAAAAACTAGTACTGGGAGGGAGAGCAATGAAACTTCACACAATGATGAAGGGTAATGAGAGAAAGTGCAGAGATCTACAACCAATCTTCATTTAAAATAGAGTTATTGCCCTTGGTAATTTTATACTTGTAATTCTTGTACGGAGCATGACTTCAAAACTACTTTGGGACTGCAAATTGAAAACTGCTGAGTGATAGCTATGATCAGTTGAGGATACATTTCGGGGAGCACCGATTTTCTTGTTTTAATTGAAATTATGCCTCTCCCAGGGAGCAAACCCAAGTGGGGCAGGGGTTTGTAGCTCTAAAGCTGACGACTTATTTTAGCTACCGAGGCCGCTAGTTAGACTTTGAAATGGGTTATATAAAGACTTGGAACAATTAATAACCTTTTGTTTAAGCCTTAACCCGCTAAGCACGACTATAATAGCCTTTGCGTCCATTGTAAACTCAGATCAGCCTCCTCGCAGGCTGATCAGGGTTTACAATGTCTGGCTGCTGATCAGTCATTTTCCCAAAAACACCCCTTTGTCACATAAATGAAATGGTCTTAATTCAAAGAAAAAACAGTCCATTATATATATGAAGCGGGTTAAGGGTTAATGTCCAACTACCGAAATCCTTACTATTGTTATGCCCCCTTTCATTCATCCATGCAAAACAATCATGTCTCAGCCCTAACTTCGAAAGTATAAAAGGCAATTTCTTGACATTTTACACTGATGTTAATCACAATGGGAAGGTGTGTCACACACGAGAACCGGCTCCTCACCTTAAAGGTCAAGGTTACACAATTCGGGGTCATATGTCAAATGATTTTTGGGAGCATTTGTCACTTACTGGTGACATTTCTTGTTCCATGTGGAATATTGCAGATATTGTTGTACTATTATCAGTAACAATCGATAACCATAACATCACTTGTATGGCTACCCTTGTGTCATTATAATCATGGTTCCTTGTCCCCAGGTGGTTCCCAGCTAGATTCCGGTTTTCGTGGATGCTTGAGAAACATCGAGGTTGCCGCCACACCCGTTGACCTGTCCCTCATTCCCAAAAGTAACGCAAACAAGGTGACTATTGGCTCGTGCAAGATTAAGGACAGATGTACTCCTAGCCCGTGCGAACATGGCGGTAGATGTACCCAAGACTGGGATAACTTCTACTGCGATTGTGAAACGACGGGATACAAAGGAGCAGTCTGCCATATTTGTAAGTATAGCAGCAGTTGACTATATATAATTACATATATATGGGTATACAAAACAGAAATAGATTGAGAAATTAAACAAATAGGCTCAATGTTTATCCCATAACGTTACCAAAGAATGTCAGTCAATATTTTTTTATTTTTGTTTATTACATTTTTATCGATGGAAGATTGGGATTTCTCAGTGAACGAATATTCATAATCGCTAAATATTAATAACTAACTTCAAACACAAAAAAATAACTAACTGCGACGTTGAGGCATGACATCAATAAAGTATTGCTGATGTCAGTGGACTCCATCCGCTGATATCGTTCAATAAAGTGAATTATTTTAGTTAAAATCATGCATAAACTAGTTTAAAATGTACTAAATAGCTTATTTAACTGCAGAGTTCGATTATAAGGAAATCCTTTACTCGATGGTAGGCGTCTTTTGTTTTTTTAATAACCACACGCCCACCAGCAGTTAAATAATCTCTATATATCGCACCAAGGCATCGTGGACGAGGTGCCAGATTGCTCTTGTGATTTATTCAAGACCAAAAAAACAATAATTATGCCCTCGAAGGGTGGCATATATTAGTCGCACCGTCAGTCCGTCCGTCCGTCCGTCAGTCAGTGTCGGTCAGTCCGTCCATCAGTCAGTCTGTCTGTACAATCATGTCTGGTCAATAACTCTGACATTCCTGGACGGATTTTCACAATAACTTGGCACAAGTGCTCACCACAACAAGACGACGTCACGTGCAAAATCCAGGTCCGTGGTTCAAGGAAGTTCACACTTAAAGGTCGAAAGTAAAAAAAAGAAGTGCTTTTGTGTCCGGTTAATAACTCCGACATGCATGGACAGATTTTCAAATAACTTGGCAAAAGTGCTCACCACAACAAGATGATGTGTCGCACGCAAAATCCAAGTCCGGGGCTCCAAGCTCAAGGTCACTTAGAGGTCAAAGGTCAAAACCACTTCAGGGGCATTTGTCACTTACAGTGACATTTCTTGTTTAACTTTTGAATCGGACATTATTTAATGATTTTCTTTACCAAAAAAAACGAAGTCTGCAGTCAATCAATTAATGCATCAGATATTAAGTTTTCTAGTGATTTTGTGTGTTTCACTGTGAATGAAACAGATTAACTTGCATCTATTGGTCAGTTTAAAAAGAAATAGTTCTGAAAAAATGATGGGGGGAGATGGGTGGGTGGAGGGGCGTTTATTAGGGATTATTTGGTATAATATTTGTATGCATTGTCCTGTGAAAAAGTTTGTTCCATTTATACATAAATGTTTTTTTTTCCAAGAATATGCCTAAAATTAATCATACAGTGTTTCTTTGGTTTTTGCTTCACATCCATTTAATCAGAATAAACTGTAATTAATATTTATTATTAAAGCATGAACTATTTAAAGAAATTAGTAACTCTGAACGAGTTCCTTGTTACTCATTCACTGTGTTGAGTAAAACTGATTGCAGTCAAACATTATCTACAGCTGTATACGTTATGATGATGCACAAAATATTGTTTGTTACAGCCTTGTACCAGCTTTCTTGTGAAATGCACAACATGTACACGATCATGGATGGCCAGGAACTGGTGACCATAGACCCAGATGGTTCTGGGCCCATCAAGCCATTCAGCGTCATCTGTAATGGCAAAAGTGAGTTTAACACCTGTTAATAATGATTGATTTGGTGTATGTTCAGTAGCTGGCAGCCAGTGCATTATTTGGGCAAATTGGCAGCCGGCTAAACTAATTATGTTCAAGGGATATTAGCCAGTGAGTTGCCAGTTCGCTCGAATACCAAACTGGCAGCCAGTTGCCAGTTCGCAATCCGAATATCAAACTGTGAACTATTTCAGACCAGTTAAAATAATTCATTTAATACTGTTTTATCGAAAACGCAGCAGTCCTTTGAGCGTCGTTAGTTTAGCCTGATGCCGATTCTTCTGAACAGCTGTATTGCACTGATATCTAAAGATTGAAGGGATATACGGCGATCTTGATTTTGTTAAAACTTGTGGCGTCCTGTCAGTTGCTCAGCATAACTTTAATATTTGAAATCATTATATCCCCTCTATCACAAATTGAAGTGGGGGCTATATAGGAATCGCGTCCGTAACGTCGCGTAACGCGTTTTTGTCCCATCGCGTAACACATTTTTGTCCCGTCGCGTCGCACAACACATTTTGTCTCGCTCACGATAGTGGGTAGCGAGACATGGCAGTCATTTTTCCGGTGGCGGCCACATTTTAAATCAACTATATCTCAACAACCGCAGCTCGAATTTTTCTGAAACTTTGTCAGATGATGTTGTTGGGTCAAGGGACCATCACGTAATGCCAAAAGTACCAAGGTCAAGGTCATATTTTGCGTTATTTTCCAAAAATTAACTCTTTGTTAGGTAACTTAATCTCAGTTAACTTTATGTGATTGCCTCACTTTATGTCTTTGACACTTGGTCATATGTATTGTTGGCAATACAAGTTTGGTTCTCAGTTAACTTTTTCTGATAAATTTAATTTCTTTGTTTGATACTTGGTCATATGTATTAGTTGGCATTGGTGGACATCACTGAACGACAAAAATTACCAAGGTCAGGTCATATTTTGTATTATTTTCCCCAACTACACCCTGGTTTAAACCACTGAACTTCAGTAACTTAACTTCTTATGATTACCTCGCTATTAATTTGGCGTTGTCCGTCATCCGTCTGTCCGTCCGGAGCCATATCTTCATAACTACATGTTGGATTTCATTACACTTGGTAATAATGTTTATCCTGATAGTGGGATGACACGCGACTATTTTCTTCCAGAATCGCCCCAATAACGCCAGAGTTATTGCCCTTTAAATGCTAAAAAATGCTTAATTCTGTCCTTCCACAGCCATTCTTGATAACCGCTTGTTTGATTTTCATTAAACTTCATTATAATGTTCTATCCCAATAGTGGGATGTGACGCAGCAAATTTTTTGGAATCGTCCTAGTAACGCGGGAGTTATTGCCCTTTAATTGATAAAAATTGCTTAATTTTGTCCGTCCATATCTTGATAACCGCTTGTTTTATTTTCATTAAACTTCATTATAATGTTTATCCCAATAAGGCCAAATAAAATAATAGGTTTGTTTCCGGTTACCCGACCTACCCTAGAAATTCCCGCCGACCCAATGGTTTTTATTGCATTCCAAAAAAAAAATAAAAAAATTCAAGCCGACCCCCGTCCGTAATGGATTCCGGAATATACAGTCTCCCTGTCAGGCAGGCGCTTGATTGAGTTGATAGATATCAAGGTTCTCAATAGACGCGTACACACGCGTTTTGACGCATGGAAATTCAATTTGACCCAATTCTGACGCAGCTAATTTACCACCTGTGCGTTTTTATGACGCGCGTGTATTTGCTTCCAAGCATCAATCCAATACACATGTACCTATTTTCGATAGCCCAAACATCACAATAAGGAGCACGCGCTGCATAACAGTGATTGACACCTTGGCTGACGACCTTGATCGCCTCTCGACCAATCAAATTCGCTGCTGTCACAGCTTGTGAATAACCTGTCTATAAATGGTGTCACTGTGTTATCTAATCGCTGCTATTGTGTTAATAATTTAACGATTATCTTTGAAGTTTATGATGCTTTTTGCGGTTGGAGACTATTATGACCTCATTGGATTAACTGTTTAATTGATTGCTACCGGCTTCTGATTGATTACCGGTTAATTAGACCGAACTGAAATAAAACAAATTGACTTTATTTGTGTTTGTTGACGTTGTTTTTTATTTGTGTTTGTTGTTTGTTAATTTTGTTTTACGCACGTTTTAAAGAACAAAGAAATATAATTTTAATGCGGATAATTTAAATATTTATAAATCGGCGAAATGTACATAAACAGCGCGTATTTTAACCTGGGTTATCGTTCAGTCAAAACTTATCGGACATTACGCATTGTTATATTTTGTGTTGACATACTATTTTTGTGCTGTCGAGTAACGGACTTTATTAATTTATGTATGTTCAAAATGTATGTATGTTCAATACACAAATGGCGCAAAGAAGTATATTTTCATTTATGTCATCGCAGTCTACGAAACGGCCTGTGTGTTGGGGATGCACTGTCTGAGTAAGTCTCATTTATTTGACGTCTTCGGGTGCTTTTTTTTTTTACATACGGACGTTTATAGATGCACCCTAGGTGCAGTCTGACCCCAAAGAAGCAGAAAATAAGACAGCTAGTGTTATAATAACACCAATAACTTATAATATATAATATCACCAATAACTTATAATTTTAACAGATGTGGACCCCAACTTATTAAACATCCTCACATAACTTTGAATCTTTGACATAATGACACATTCATTCAGTATGTTGATCCTTGTTGAAATTATTTTGATGCGATGTAAAACATCGGCCATCTTTGTTTACATAGAGTTATATAATGAAAACTTGTAGCGAATACTCCTCTGAAACTACTGGACAGATTTTCATGAAACTTCACAGGAATGTTGCTCTTGATGTCTAATTGATCCTTGCAAAATTTCAGGTCGGCCGGAAATTCAAGATGGCCACTATGGCTAAATATAGATTTTCAAAATACAAGTTTGTAGTGACTACTTCTTGAAAACTATAAGTGATATTGATATGGGACTTCTTCTAAAAATGTTTAGTATGACATGATGTTGATCCTTGTCAAAAATTATTTTGATTTGACATTAAACATGGCCGCCGGCGGCCATCTTGGTTTACATAGAGTTATATAATGAAAACTTGTAGTGACTACTCCTTTGAAACTACTGACGGATTTTCATGAAACTTCACAGGAATGCTGATCTAGCTATCAAAGACCTATCAGTAGAGCTTCAAGGTCATTGACCTCTGGTTATTATTTTGTATTATTGTTTTATTATTATTTTTTTTTTTTTAATTATTATTTTTTTTTTCTCATAAGAAGCCTTAATTTGGTCATTGGTTCATTTTTTCTTTAATGGGGAGCTTATAGGTGTCCTTGTTGGATCAGTTTTACATAGAGTTATAGGGAAGAACTTCAAATATCTTCTCTGAAACTACAAGAGATAAAGGCTTAATCTTTTTTATTTATTATCAGCTTATGGATCCTCTACCAGTTTGTTAAAATGGTGACCCTGTGGTCAAATTTGGCCCCCCCCAGGGGTCGCAGTTTTACATAGACTTATATATAGGGAAAAACTTTAAAAATCTTCTTCTCTGAAACTACAAGAGTCAAAGGATTAATATTTTGTAATTACACTCAGCTTATGGTCCTCTACCAAGTTTGTTTGAATGGTGACCCTGGGGTCAAATTTGGCCCCACCCCAGGGATCACATGTTTTACATAGACTTATATAGGAAAAACTTAAAAAATCTTCTTCTGAAACTACAAGAGCCAACAGTTTAATATTTTGTATTTAAACTCAGCTTATGGTCCTCTACCGAGTTTGTTCAAATGACCCTGGGGTCAAATTTGGGTATCATGTCAAACTTGGTTTGAGTGTTTATATTAACGAAAGTTTGATTTGTTTTAAAGCTAGCCAAACTTGAGCCAAATACATCCCTCCCCTATATCTTGGTAATTGAAGACACTTTATAAAAAACTAGTTTGATACTGCCGTATCTGACACACAGTCCTTCTATCCCCCCTCACCCCACCCCACCCCACCATGGACACCATATAGCCAGTAGAGCAATACAAGCCCTCTTGGGCCTTTTGTTTCACTACTTGTTGAATATATTACACTAATAATATATTTATTTACCGTTGGTAGAATGACGGAAAATAATTGGAAATCAGTTTTAATTACCTGTTATTGAAATATATGCAATCGTGTTTCAAGTCAAAATGATTCCTGATAAATGTAGGTGCTTTTCCAATGTCCGTAAAATAATTTATCACATAACTTCTGACGTGGGAGTGGAATAACACCATTCTATAAACAACAAGTTATATAACTATGCAAATAAGCCTAGTATGCACTGTCAAAAAAAATAGATAATGACTATGATCCAATTCCCACGGTTTATGTTGGTTTAATAAATTCAATAATGAATGAGTACTCTTGTAAGATCCTCTATTTACAAAGTTTCAAGATTTCTACGTACGCCTGTAATACCTGTTATTATATTGCACCTGGGTATTAGATTTTACAATTAATACTTTTTGTTTTCTTGTTTGACCTTCAACCCTGTAACCTGAAAAACAATCACAATTTTCTGAAAAACAATTACAATTTTCTATATACAATTATTGTTTTTTCAGTTACAAGGTTTGAATTGAATTGAATTGGATTTTATAGTCGCACCAACAGCTAAGGTCATATGGCGATTTTCCAGCTTCCATTGGTGGGGGAAGACCCCAGGTGCCCCTCCGGGCAATTTTCGTGCACAGGCGGGCACCTGGGTAGAACCACCGACGTTCCGCAAGCCAGCTGGATAGCTTCCTCACATAAAGATTCCTAGGTACAAGGTTTGAGGGAAAGCTCTATAACTCAAACTTTGTTTTCTTGCATACCGGATAAGGCTATCCACGTTTTACATGGGGGATGGAAAGTCTTATCTTTATGGGTAAAGATAAAAGTCATGCGCGCACCAACATCCGGTATGCAGGAAAACATGTCAACACACAACCTGTCTCTGAAATTCCTTGTTGCAGCGGCAGCAGAAAACTTCAGTTAGTTTTAATATTTTACTAATGAAATCATTTTTGGATAAAAATTCTAAAAAAATTTTTCAAATATTTCATGCAGCATAATTTTGCATTGAAAATGCCCTATCAAAAACTTTTTTTTGCATGTGAAATTTTTATTTTTTAATCGATTTTGAAAAGTAAGATATTTAACCTAAAAATGTCTGTTTCAGTGATTTACATTTTATTTAGGTACTAGTTGAATTTTGTCTTAAAGGCCCAAAAAGCCTTTGGCTGAAACAAGCGCCCCAAACAACAGTGTCTTTCTTTGACAAACAAACTAGTCAAGCTGTACTGTTCTCCGACAGCTCTTGTTCTGACGTATTATTTATGTATGTTTGTATTGTTCACCAGCCGACTCTGGCTTTCCTGTTGAGACGTGGATCCGTCATGATACTATGAATGCAGTAACAGTGAATGGTTACCAGGCACCAGACTATTACGTTAGAAAGGTCACCTACGAGACGGACCTCGACGGGCTCACGGAGGTGATTGAAAGAGCCGTCGCGTGTGAACAGTACATCATGTGGAAGTGCGAAAACGCACGACTCATGGAAAAGGCCGAAGTGGGCAGTAAGTAGTCTATCCACCAGTCCAAGCACATTAAGGACCTATTTCCCAATGCAAAATGATCATTGAAAAAGCATGCTTGCTTATTTACTACAAATGTGCTAAATGACCGATTAGCTCAGGTATATAAGTTGAGGCCCGTGTAAAGTTTTTTCTTTAATTAGCATTGTTCTATTGTACATTTTAACTAGGTATAGCAGTATATAATACTTTGAATTTTACTTTTATGAAGAAAAAAAAAAAAATTAACAAGTTAAAGTAGCTAACCCGCCAATTCAACAGCCAAGTTTTACAACATCTGTACACCGTTTCGAAACCTACTGACGACTAGGTATATATATATCACTTACATATTTTTAGAATCCAAACTCTATAGACACAATATAAATGGCTTTAACCAAATAGGCCAAACCCCAAAACTGGAGCATTGAATCAAGAGTTACCAACTCATAATTCATTTTTACGCATATTCAATCATGGGTATTTTAAGAACCTGTGAAAATTCCTATGTTTTTAATCAACACATACATTACAATATGTCACTAGGATAGAGTTTTGATAAAGGGTTTTGTAGTGTTACTTTGAAGTTATTTAGCGGGTTAGTTTCTTTAATTGTACTAAATAGAAAACGTCGTTGATAATTCATTGTTTTTAGAACAAAAATAAAACCAAAACATAATGAAACACCTGCTTTTATGTTTTAATATCTTGGCTTCATACATAAGCTGTATTGGGAGTGCCTAATCATCTGATACAATAATTAATCATGCAATTTTATCACATAACGTTCCTTGTTAGCAGTGTCGAACACTCATTTAATATTCTGTTGTATGACACACATGACACACATGTCATACAACCTGGAACGATTTTGATTGGTTGAGTTAAACCTGTAACACTACGCAAGTTTATTAACTGAAACTATTTTATTTATTATAAATTCACCCAGATCTGAGTCAAACTTATTATTTGTGACAGGTTATAAAAATAATGCACGTTATACAAAACATTGTTGTTGGTTTGTTAAAAAGTTGGCGTAAACTGCTATTTTGTAAAGAGGTAAAATACGAACTCTTTTATACGCAAACGTTATGTGTGAGACGCGACGTTACGACGTCACATATTTTATGACGTTTTGGCGCTAAAGTGTGTCTGACGTCGTGGCGGTTCTATGTACATCTGAATTATTTTTTACTAATTTAATTGCAATGTTATGTGATAAAAAGGATCTTACACTCGTTCCCATTTCATATAAGATTTATGAAACTCGTTATGAATTATTTTAATTTTAACGAGCCTCGTTTCATAAATATTATATACGAAATGGGAACTCGTTTAAGATCCTCTATGTATGTCTAACAGTGATGTTAATACAGTTACCTATACAAGTTCTCTCCCCCACTAAATACAAAAGGTTGGTAATAGGTCCTTAAAGAACCATAGGACTCGTAAGAGAAGGGCAGGTCCACAGATTCCTATGTATCCTTTCCCTCTCTGGAACAGCTCTAAATTACCTATAACTTGTTGCTTAGCTGTTAATTGTTCAATTTAATTACTGGAAGTTATATAGCGCCAACAACAATGATCATTCCAGGCCCATTCGCCATTGACATCTAGATACAATTATGCAGCATGCAGAAGTGCAGAGTTGCTGCAAATTGTAAACACTCCATTTTCACTGGAGCCATGATCATTGTTTTCTGCCACCACTCAAGTAACACCCGAAACAATACAGGGATGATGATACAGACCTTTATGAAGGGGTGGAGGACCCTTGTAGGATTCAGTCATCAATGAGGACCTTTGTAGGATTCAGTTACAAATGAGGACCTTTGTAGGATTCAGTCATAAATGAGGACCTTTGTAGGATTCAGTCATAAATGAGGACCTTTGTAGGATCCAGTCATCAATGAAATGAGGACCCTTGTGGGATCCAGTTATAAATGAGGACCTTTGTAGGATCCAGTCATAAATGAGGACCCTTGTGGGATCCAGTTATAAATGAGGACCTTTGTAGGATCCAGTCATAAATGAGGACCTTTGTGGGATCCAGTTATAAATGAGGACCTTTGTAGGATCCAGTCATAAATGAGGACCTTTGTAGGATCCAGTCATAAATGAAATGAGGACCCTTGTGGGATCCAGTTATAAATGAGGACCTTTGTAGGATTCAGTCATAAATGAGACCTTTGTGGGATCCAGTTATAAATGAGGACCTTTGTAGGATCCAGTCATAAATGAGGACCTTTGTAGGATCCAGTCATGAATGAAATGAGGACCCTTGTGGGACCCAGTTATAAATGAGGACCTTTGTAGGATCCAGTCATAAATGAGGACCCTTGTAGGATCCAGTCATAAATGAGGACCCTTGTTGTAGATTCCAGTCATAAATGATAACTCTTGTAGGATCCAGTCATAAATGAGGACCTTGTAGGATCCAGTCATGAATGAGGACCCTTGTAGGATCCAGTCATAAATGAGGACCCTTGTGGGATCCAGTTATAAATGAGAACCTTTGTAGGATCCAGTCATAAATGAGGACCTTTGTAGGATCCAGTCATAAATGAAATGAGGACCCTTGTGGGATCCAGTTATAAATGAGGACCTTTGTAGGATCAAGTCATAAATGAGGACCCTTGTAGGATCCAGTCATAAATGAGGACCCTTGTTGTAGGATCCAGTAATAAATGATAACCCTTGTAGGATCAAGTCATAAATGAGGACCTGTGTAGGATTCAGTCATTTATGAGGACTTGTGTAGGATCCAGTTATAAATGAGGACCCGTGTAGGATCCAGCTACAAATGTGGGCCCGTGTAGGATCCAGTTATAAATGAGGACCTTTGTAGGATCCAGTCATAAATGAGGACCCTTGTAGGATCCAGTCCTAAATGAGGATCCTTGTAGGATCCAGTCATAAATGAGGACCTTGTAGGATCCAGTCATAAATGAGGACCCTTGTTTTAGGATCCAGTCATAAATGAGGACCTTTGTGGTGTCCAGTCATAAATGAGAACCTGTGTAGGATTCAGTCATAAATGAGGACCTGTGTAGGATCCAGTCATCAATGAGGACAGGATCCCACAAGGGTCCTCATTTGTAACTGGATCCTACAAAGGTCCTCATTTGTGACTGGATCCCACAAGGGTCCTCATTTATGACTGAATCGTACAAATGTCCTCATTTATAACTTGATACTACAAAGGTCCTCATTTATGACTGGATCCCACAAGGGTCCTCATTTGTAACTGGATCCTACAAAGGACCCTTTTGGGTTCCAGTCACAAATGAGGATGTTTGTAGGATACAATCATAAATGAGGACCCTCGTGGGATCCAGTAATAAATGAGGACCTTTGTAGGATCCAATCATAAATGAGGACTCTTGTAGGATCCAGTTACAAATGAGGACCTTTGTAGGATCCAGTCATAAATGAGGACCCCTTGTAGGATCCAGTTAGAAATGAGAACCTTTGTTTGATCCAGTCTAAATGAGGACCCTTGTAGGATCCAGTTACAAATGAGGACATTTATAGGATCCAGTCATAAATGAGGACCTTTGTAGGATCCAGTTATAAATGAGAACCTTTGTAGGATCCAGTCATAAATGAGGACCCTTGTGGGATCCAGTCACAAATGAGGACGTTTGTAGGATCCAATCATAAATGAGGACCCTTGTGGGATCCAGTTATAAATAAGGACCTTTGTCGGATCCAGTCATAAATGAGGACCCTTGTGGGATCCAGTTATAAATGAGGACCTTTAAAGGATTCAGTCATCAATGCGGACCCTTGTGGATCCAGTCACAAATGAGGACCTTTGTAGAATCTAATCATAAATGAGGACCCTTGTGGGATCCAGTTATAAATGAGACCTTTGTAGGATCCAGTTATAAATGAGGACCTTTGTAGGATCCAGTTATAAATGAGGACCCTTGTAGGATCCAGTAACAAATGAGGACCTTTGTAGGATCCAATCATAAATGAGGACTCTTGTAGGATCCAGTTACAAATGAGGACCTTTGTAGGATCCAGTCATAAATGAGGACCCTTGTAGGATCCAGTTAGAAATGAGAACCTTTGTTTGATCCAGTCATAAATGAGGACCCTTGTAGGATCCAGTTACAAATGAGGACATTTATAGGATCCAGTCATAAATGAGGACCTTTGTAGGATCCAGTTATAAATGAGAACCTTTGTAGGATCCAGTCATAAATGAGGACCCTTGTGGGATCCAGTCACAAATGAGGACGTTTGTAGGATCCAATCATAAATGAGGACCCTTGTGGGATCCAGTTATAAATGAGGACCTTTGTAGGATCCAGTTATAAATGAGGACCTTTGTAGGATCCAGTTATAAATGAGGACCCTTGTAGGATCCAGTAACAAATGAGGACCTTTGTAGGATCCAATCATAAATGAGGACTCTTGTAGGATCCAGTTACAAATGAGGACCTTTGTAGGATCCAGTCATAAATGAGGACCCTTGTAGGATCCAGTTAGAAATGAGAACCTTTGTTTGATCCAGTCATAAATGAGGACCCTTGTAGGATCCAGTTACAAATGAGGACATTTATAGGATCCAGTCATAAATGAGGACCTTTGTAGGATCCAGTTATAAATGAGGACCTTTAAAGGATTCAGTCATCAATGCGGACTCTTGTGGGATCCAGTCACAAATGAGGACCTTTGTAGAATCTAATCATAAATGAGGACCCTTGTGGGATCCAGTTATAAATGAGGACCTTTGTAGGATCCAGTTATAAATGAGGACCTTTGTAGGATCCAGTTATAAATGAGGACCCTTGTAGGATCCAGTCATAAAAAAAATGAGGATCCTTGTAGGATCCAGTCATAAATGAGGACCTTGTAGGATCCAGTCATAAACGAGGACCCTTGTTGTAGGATCCAGTTATAAATGAGGACCCTTGTAGGATCCAGTCATAAAAAAAATGAGGATCCTTGTAGGATCCAGTCATAAATGAGGACCTTGTAGGATCCAGTCATAAACGAGGACCCTTGTTGTAGGATCCAGTCATAAATGAGGACCCTTGTGGGGTCCAGTCATAAATGAGGACCTTTGTAGGATCCAGTTATAAATGAGGACCTTTGTAGGATCCAGTTATAAATGAGAACCCTTGTGGGATCCAGTTATAAATGAGGACCTTTGTAGGATCTAATCATAAATGAGGACCCTTGTGGAATCCAGTTATAAATGAGGACACTTGTAGGATCCAGTTATAAATGAGGCCTTTGTAGGATCCAGTTACAAATGAGGACCCTTGTGGGATTCAGTTATGAATGAGGACCTTTGTAGGATCCAGTTATAAATGAGGACCTTTGTAGGATCCTATCATAATTGAGGACCTTTGAAGGATCCAGTTATAAATAAGGACCTTTGTAGGAACCAGTTATAAAATGAGGACCTTTGTAGGATCCAATCATAAATGAGGACCTTTGTAGGATCCAGTCATAAATGAGGACCTTTGTAGGATCCAGTTATAATTGAGGACCTTTGTAGGATCCAGTTATAAATGAGGACTTTTGAGGACCTTTGTAGGATCCAATCATAAGTGAGGACCTTTGTAGGATCCAGTCATAAATGAGGACCTTTGTAGGATCCAATCATAAATGAGGACCTTTGAAGGATCCAGTTATAAATAAGGACCTTTGTAGGATTCAGTTATAAATGAGGACCTTTGTAGGATCCAATCATAAATGAGGATCTTTGTAGGATCCAGTCATAAATGAGGACCTTTGTAGGATCCAGTCATAAATGAGGACCTTTGTAGGATCCAGTCATAAATGAGGACACGTGTAGGATTCAGTCATAAATGAGGACCTTTGTAGGATTTAGTTACAAATGAGGACCCATGTAGGATCCAGTTATAAATGAGGACCCTTGTAGGATTCAGTCATAAATGAGGACCTTTGTAGCATTCAGTTACAAATGAGGACCCTTGTAGGATCCAATCATTAGTGCGGATCCTTGTAGGATCCAGTCATCAATGAGGACCTTTGTAGGATTCAGTTACAAATGAGGACCCGTGTAGGATCCAATCATAAATGAGGACCCTTGTGGGATCCAGTTATAAATGAGGACCTTTGTAGGATCCAGTCATAAATGAGGACCCTTATAGGATCCAGTCATAAATGAGGACCCTTGTAGGATCCAGTTATAAATGAGGACCTTTGTAGGATCCAGTTACAAATGAGGACATTTGTAGGATCCAGTTATAAATGAGGACCCTTGTAGGATCCAGTCATAAATGAGATCCAGTCACAAATGAGGACCTTTGTAGGATCCAGTTACAAATGAGGACCCTTGTGGGATCCAGTCATAAATGATGACCTTTGTAGGATCCAGTTATAAATGAGGACATTTGTAGGATTCAGTCATAAATGAGGACCCTTGTGGGATCCAGTCACAAATGAGGACCTTTGTAGGATCCAGTTACAAATGAGGACCCTTGTGGGATCCAGTCATAAATGAGGACCTTTGTAGGATCCAGTTATAAATGAGGACATTTGTAGGATTCAGTCATAAATGAGGACCCTTGTGGGATCCAGTCGCAAATGAGGACCTTTGTAGGATCCAATCATGAATGAGGACCTTTGTAGGATCCAGTCATAAATGAGGACCTTTGTAGGATCCAGTTATAAATGAGGACCTTTGTAGGATCCAGTCATAAATGAGGACCCTTGTGGTATCCAGTCACAAATGAGGACGTTTGTAGGATCCAATCACAAATGAGAACACTTGTGGGATCCAGTTATAAATGAGGACCTTTGTAGGATCCAGTTATAAATGAAGACTTTTGTAGGATCCAGTCATAAATGAGGACCCTCATGGGATCCAGTAACAAATGAGGACCTTGTAGGATCCGGTCATAAATGAGGACCCTTGTAGGATCCAGTTACAAATGAGGAGCTTTGTAGGATCCAGTCATAAATGAGGACCCTTGTAGGATCCAGTCATAAATAAGGACCCTTGTGGGATCCAGTCACAAATGAGGACCTTTGTAGGATCCAATCATAAATGAGGAACCTTGTGAGATCCAGTTATAAATGAGGATCTTTGTAGGATCCAGTTATAAATGAGGACCTTTTTAGGATCCAGTTATAAATGAAGACCCTTGTGGGATCCAGTCACAAATGAGGACCTTTGTAGGATCCAATCATAAATGAGGACCTTGTGGGATCCAATTATAAATGAGAACCTTTGTAGGATCCAGTTATAAATGAGGACCTTTGTAGGATCCAGTTATAAATGAGGACCCTTGTGGGTTCCAGTCACAAATGAGGATGTTTGTAGGATCCAATCATAAATGAGGACCCCCGTGGGATCCAGTAACAAATGAGGACCTTTGTAGGATCCAATCATAAATGAGGACTCTTGTAGGATCCAGTTACAAATGAGGACCTTTGTAATATCCTGTCATAAATGAGGACCCTTGTAGGATCCAGTTAGAAATGAGAACCTTTGTAGGATCCAGTCATAAATGAGGACCCTTGTAGGATCCAGTTACAAATGAGGACATTTGTAGGATCCAGTCATAAATGAGGACCTTTGTAGGATCCAGTCATAAATGAGAACCTTTGTAGGATCAAGTCATAAATGAGGACCCTTGTTGGTTCCAGTCACAAATGAGGACCTTTGTAGGATCCAGTCATAAATGAGGACACGTGTAGGATTCAGTCATAAATGAGGACCTTTGTAGGATTCAGTTACAAATGAGGACCCATGTAGGATCCAGTTATAAATGAGGACCCTTGTAGGATTCAGTCATAAATGAGGACCTTTGTAGGATTCAGTTACAAATGAGGACCCTTGTAGGATCCAATCATTAATGCGGATCCTTGTAGGATCCAGTCATCAATGAGGACCTTTGTAGGATTCAGTTACAAATGAGGACCCGTGTAGGATCCAATCATAAATGAGGACCCTTGTGGGATCCAGTTATAAATGAGGACCTTTGTAGGATCCAGTCATAAATGAGGACCCTTATAGGATCCAGTCATAAATGAGGACCCTTGTAGGATCCAGTTATAAATGAGGACCTTTGTAGGATCCAGTTACAAATGAGGACATTTGTAGGATCCAGTTATAAATGAGGACCCTTGTAGGATCCAGTCATAAATGAGATCCAGTCACAAATGAGGACCTTTGTAGGATCCAGTTACAAATGAGGACCCTTGTGGGATCCAGTCATAAATGATGACCTTTGTAGGATCCAGTTATAAATGAGGACATTTGTAGGATTCAGTCATAAATGAGGACCCTTGTGGGATCCAGTCACAAATGAGGACCTTTGTAGGATCCAGTTACAAATGAGGACCCTTGTGGGATCCAGTCATAAATGAGGACCTTTGTAGGATCCAGTCACAAATGAGGACCTTTGTAGGATCCAATCATGAATTAGGAACCCTTTTGGGATCCAGTTATAAATGAGGACCTTTGTAGTATCCAGTTATAAATGAGACCCTTGTGGGATCCAGTTATAAATGAGGACCTTTGTAGGATCCAGTTATAAATGAGGCCCTTTGTAGGATCCAGTCATAAATGATGCCCTTTGTAGGATCCAGTCATAAATGAGGACCTTTGTAGGATCCAGTTATAAATGAGGACCTTTGTAGGATCCAGTCATAAATGAGGACCCTTGTGGGATCCAGTCACAAATGAGGACGTTTGTAGGATCCAATCACAAATGAGAACACTTGTGGGATCCAGTTATAAATGAGGACCTTTGTAGGATCCAGTTATAAATGAAGACTTTTGTAGGATCCAGTCATAAATGAGGACCCTCATGGGATCCAGTAACAAATGAGGACCTTGTAGGATCCGGTCATAAATGAGGACCCTTGTAGGATCCAGTTACAAATGAGGAGCTTTGTAGGATCCAGTCATAAATGAGGACCCTTGTAGGATCCAGTCATAAATAAGGACCCTTGTGGGATCCAGTCACAAATGAGGACCTTTGTAGGATCCAATCATAAATGAGGACCCTTGTGAGATCCAGTTATAAATGAGGATCTTTGTAGGATCCAGTTATAAATGAGGACCTTTGTAGGATCCAGTTATAAATGAAGACCCTTGTGGGATCCAGTCACATATGAGGACCTTTGTAGGATCCAATCATAAATGAGGACCTTGTGGGATCCAATTATAAATGAGAACCTTTGTAGGATCCAGTTATAAATGAGGACCTTTGTAGGATCCAGTTATAAATGAGGACCCTTGTGGGTTCCAGTCACAAATGAGGACGTTTGTAGGATCCAATCATAAATGAGGACCCCCGTGGGATCCAGTAACAAATGAGGACCTTTGTAGGATCCAATCATAAATGAGGACTCTTGTAGGATCCAGTTACAAATGAGGACCTTTGTAATATCCTGTCATAAATGAGGACCCTTGTAGGATCCAGTTAGAAATGAGAACCTTTGTAGGATCCAGTCATAAATGAGTACCCTTGTAGGATCCAGTTACAAATGAGGACATTTGTAGGATCCAGTCATAAATGAGGACCTTTGTAGGATCCAGTCATAAATGAGAACCTTTGTAGGATCAAGTCATAAATGAGGACCCTTGTTGGTTCCAGTCACAAATGAGGACGTTTGTAGAATCCAATCATAAATGAGGACCCTTGTGGGATCCAGTTATAAATAAGGACCTTTTGTCGGATCCAGTCATAAATGAGGACCCTTGTGGGATCAAGTTATAAATGAGGACCTTTGTAGGATTCAGTCACTAATGCGGACCCTTGTGGGATCCAGTCACAAATGAGGACCTTTGTAGAATATAATCATAAATGAGGACCCTTGTGGGATCCAGTTATAAATGAGGACCTTTGTAGGATCCAATGTGTAGGATCCAGTTATAATTGAGGACCTTTGTAGGATCCAGTTATAAATGAGGACCATTGTAGGATCCAATCATAAATGAGGACCTTTGTAGGATCCAGTCATAAATGAGGACCTTTGTAGGATCCAGTTATAAATGAGAACCTTTGTAGGATCCAGACATAAATGAGGACCCTTGTGGGATCCAGTCACAAATGAGGACGTTTGTAGGATCTAATCATGAATGAGGACCCTTGTGGGATCCAGTTATAAATAAGGACCTTTGTCGGATCCAGTCATAAATGAGGACCCTTGTGGGATCCAGTTATAAATGAGGACCTTTTAAGGATTCAGTCATCAATGCGGACCCTTGTGGGATCCAGTCGAAAATGAGGACCTTTGTAGAATCTAATCATAAATGAGGACCCTTGTGGGATCCAGTTATAAATGAGGACCTTTGTAGGATCCAGTTATAAATGAGGACCTTTGTAGGATCCAGTCATAAATGAGGACCCTTGTGGGATCCAGTTATAAATGAGGACCCTTGTGGGATCCAGTTATATTTGAGGACCCGTGTAGGATACTCTTATTTAAATACTTGGCCCAGTGGATGGCATGGATATCTAGAAACCAGAGGACCCGGGTTCAAGCCTTGTCAGTGCTTTCTTAGACAAGACACTTTCCCTCGTCTGTCAGATGGGGACATAGAACGTGTGTTAGTAAGAGTAGGGCATGTTCCCAGATTCCTGCTTATCCTGCCCCTCTCTTTTGTGGCTCTAAATAAACTATTATGTGTTGATGAGTCATTAACTATCGTTCAAAATTCTATTCACAGCTGATGGTATACAGCGGACATATGGCTACTGGGTGGGCAGAACTTTCCAGGTAAGATTGTTGTTTGTATATTGTGCATATAGGGAATTCACAACCTTTGAAACACATAAAACAATGTGCTTTTATTTCCTAAAACATCAACACACTGAAGTTCACACTAAAATATTAAAGGGACAGGTGGCAATTTTGAAGTGTTTAAAATTAAAAATCCAGTATCATTAGCTCGACTATTCGAAGAATAAGAGAGCTTATGTAATCACCCCGGGGTCGGCGTCTGCGTTGGCGTTGGCGTCCCACATCAAGGTTTTCGAGTAAGCTGTGTTTACAAGTCTATATCTCTTACATTTCTTATCCTAGCACAACCAAATTTGTTCATGGGGATTCCTTATAGCATTATCTTAAGGGCTGCATAAGCAATTTTGGTTCTTGTAACCCATGGGCTCCCATGGAACCCAAATTATGTTCCCCATTTCACATCAAATTTTGCGTGTAAGCTGTGTAAGCTGTGTTTACAGGTCTATATCTCTTACAATTCTTACCCTAGCACAACCAAATTTGGCCATTAGCTTCCTTATAGCATTATCGTTAGGGCTGCTCAAGTAATTTTGGTTCCTGAAACCCCTGGGCTCCCATGGAACCCAAATTCTGATAGCCCTTAAAATATGTCTGTTTCACATCAAATTTTGCGTGTAAGCTGTGTTTACAGGTCTATATCTCTTACATTTCTTGTCCTAGCTGAACTAAATTTTAGAATTGGTTTCCTTATAGTATGTTGTAAAGGGTTGGATAAGTAATTTTGTCTTCTGCAAATTCTGGGCTCCCATGGAACCCAAATTGTGATGGTCCATAAAATGTGCAATAAAGGCAGATCTAGGTTTGCATGTAAGCATGTATATATCTATAATTTTGGTTTGGGATTTGTTATAGCATTATGCATCTTATTACTTCACCCATATTGGGGCATGGGCTCGACAGCTCGACAGCTCTTGTTTTGACTTTAAACCTGCTTGCATGTATTTAAATACAATTTAGATTTGAGAGAACTTTTGGTTGTTATTCTATCATAGGTTTCAATATATTATTGGCGAAATATAATCAACAGCCAGTTATAGACAAAAACAATTTGCTTAATACTATTCTTATAATTAATATTAAAGAATAAACAGATGCAATTTATGTAGAACCCTAACAGGACGCCGCGAGTTTTACAAATATTAAGATTGCCGTGTGTCCCTTTAGCATTCACATTCTTTCTATTGAGAAAAAAATGCATTTAATTTTGAATAAATTCTTTTTTTCATAGAGGCATATGTTCTACAGACGCATTCAGTGTGTTTCAATAGGCAGGCACATACAAGTGCGAGTGTGGTATGGGATTGTGTCAGTATTTTAACTTGTCGGTCTGTTATCTACAGGATATGCACTACTGGGGCGGTGCTGCGCCGGGCTCATATAAGTGCGAGTGTGGCCTCACGGAGGTCGGATGTCGGAACGGGCAGACAAATTGCAATTGTGACTCTGGTGAAGACACCAGCGACGGAGGTCTGCTGCGGTACAAAGACTACCTGCCTGTACTGGAGCTACACTTTGGTGACACAGGCACACTCACAGACAGGAAGAAGGGAGCACATATGCTTGGCGAACTCATTTGCTATGGAGATAGTAAGTCGTGCTTTGTACTATATCACTAGTCATATGTATCATGGGTGGTACATCGCAACGTGACAAAACAAATGTGGATGTGACTTGACCCTCCAAGCAAAGGGCAGATAACCTTATAATTTTTACCTTCAACTTTTACGTTTAGGTCACTTTTTCACAAATAGTATGCACTAAGACCTTTCAAACCTTGCTTATAGTTGTATCTTGATTGGTACATTGCAACATGACAAAGCAAATGTGAATATGACCTCTCCAAGCAAGGGTCAGATAACTTAATAATTATTACCTTCAACATTGCGTTGAGGTCACTTTCTCACAAAATTTATGCATTAGACCTTTCAAACTTTGCTTTAATATAGTTGTTTCTTGAGCAGTACATCACAATGTGTCAAAAAGCAAATATGACTTTCACCATCCAAGCAAAGGGCAGATAACTTTAATTGTTACATTTACATCACTTTCTCATGAACTATAATTATGCACTAGATGCTTTAAACCTAGTTTACAGCTTAATCTTTGGAAGACACAAACATTCTATTTTGTTTTGATATAGTTGTGTCTTAATCTTGACCTACTTTTGTGGAGTTTTTTTTTTCTTTTTTTTTTCTCTTTTTTTTTCCGACTATTCGAAGAATAACAGAGCTTATGTAATCACGTTGGCATCGGCGTCCCACATCAAGGGTTACGTGTAAGCTGTGTTTACAAATCTATGTCTCTTAAATTTCTTATACTAACACAACTAAATTTGGCCATGGGCTTTCTTATAGCATTATCTTAAGGGCTACATAAGCAATTTTGGTTCCTGTAACCCATGGGCTCCCATGGAACCCAAATTCTGATAGCCCTTAAAATGTGTCCCATTTCACATCAAATTTTGCGTGTAAGCTGTGTTTACAAGTCTATACATCTTACATTTCTTATCCTAGCACAATCAAATTTGGCCATGGGCTTCCTTATAGCATTATCTTAAAGGCTGCATAAGTAATTTTGGTTCCTGTAACCCCTGGGCTTCCATTGGAACCACATTTGATAGCCTCACATTTTGCGTGTAAGCTGTGTTACAGGTCTATATCTCTTACATTTTTTATCCTAGCTCAACTAAATTTGGGATTTGGTTTCCTTCTAGTATGTTGTAAAGGGTTGCGTAAGTAATTTTGTCTTCGGCAAATTATGGGCTCCCATGGAACCCAAATTGTGATGGCCCATAAAATGTGCAATAAAGGCAGATCAAGGTTTGCGTGTAAGCTGTTGTATATATCTATATAATTTTGATTTGGTATTTCTTATAGCATTATGCATTTTATTCATACTTCACCCCTATTGGGGCTCCCTCTTCCTCGCCCCGCACCCCCACGCCCTTTTTTCCTTCTTCATATTTCTGTGTTTTTTTGGTCAATTCTTACACATATAGCTATGTTGCCCTCACCCCCCCCCCATATTTCTGTGTTTTTTTGGTCAATTCTTACACATATAGCTATGTTGCCCTCACCCCCCTCCCCCCCCCCCCACACACACACACCCCATGCCTTTCCCACTGTCTCCTTTCCCCACAGCCCAACCCCACCCCCACATTGTTTTAGCCTTGTTTTCTGATGGTATATACCGGCTATATAATTATTATTCTCTGAAAAATCGAATAGTCAAGCTGCGCTGTTCTCCGACAGCTCTTGTTTTTTTATAGAATGGCATTTTGTTTTTAAACAAATGCACTTAAATATCATCTTAGCAACCTGTAAATTCCATTGTTTTTAGTTATTAAAATATTTACAAGCTTTCATTTAAACATCATTTATCTTTTATTTTAGGCGAGACATGTGAATCCGCGGATTTCTTGTGTTTGTACTGTATTTCTAAGTCTTATTATTTTGCTTTGTATTGTATTTCTGCTAAAGTAAAATAACCTCAATATTTCGATATAACGGCCTTATAAAGGCCTTTATCAAGAAATATATATTTGTTTTATCACATGTTATGGGAGTGATAAAGCCAAGATATATTTATCATATTTCACTAGTTAAATAAATATGCAAATGATGGCCGGATCTTTGTTCGGTCCTTTCCATTTGGCTCTTTCTTTGTGCATCGGAATTGCATCATCTAGAGAAGACTTTGTAATATGAACTATTGATTAACATTTAGAACTAAACTTCAATTTCAGATTTATTGGACAACGTGGTCACATTCAGAAAAACAGACGCCACGCTGGAGTTTCCAACATTTGAAGGTGACAAAGCGGGTGACATCTGGTTCCAGTTCAAAACAACTGCATCCGATGGTGTGATGATTCACGACACCGGTGAAACTGAAAACGACTTCATACAAATCAGAATGATCAGTAAGTTTGTTTCAATGTTGCAGGAGATAAAATGTTCCTTCAGATAAAATGTTATGTCCGGTAAATGTTTGCATCAAATAAAATGTTCCATAAGTTAAAATGTTCAAAAAACTGTTCTATCAGATAAAATGCTCTGTCAGATTAGTGTTTGCATCAGATAAAATTTTCAGTCCCATAAATTGTTCCATCAGATGAAATATTCTGTCAGATAAGTGTTTGCATCAGATAAAATGTTCCATCAGAAAAAATGTTTTGTCAGATAAAATGTTCCATCGGATAAACAAACGATGTTCTGACAGTAAGTTTGTTTTAATATTTTGTAAAGTAAAATGTTCTGTTAGATAAAATGTTCCATCAGATAAACAGACTGTGTTCTGTCAGTTTAACAGAACTTTTTGGTCATCACAGTAGTATACTGCCAATTTTGCCACACATAATAAAGTATCATGATCCTTATGTGATTCTCCTGAGGGATAAGGCCAAATAAAATTATATGTGGTTCCTATTACATGCTTAACAAAATTACGATAGGTAGGTAGGTACATGTAGGGAAAACATTTTATTTTCTAAAAATATTTTCTTTAATATATTTTTTTTTCACTCAGTACTTTTATAAACCGAACCCACACATATAATTTTATTTGGCCTTAAGTAAAACATCTCTTAAATTCCACCAGATGGCGATACCCTTCAGTTCCGCTACAACGTGGGCAACGGTATACAAGTTCTGGAGTACAAGACGATAAATGGTCTGAACAAGGATCTGTGGCACACCGTGCACATGGAGAGAAACCGTAAACAGGCGTGGCTGCGTGTGGACAACTTCACAGAAGTGACCCATAACGAGCCTCAGGACGAAATCACACGTCTTCTCGCTTGACAAAGCCACTGACAGTTGGAGCAGCGGTGGACCACAGTGATGGATTTGTGGGTTGTATGAGAGGACTGCGCGTGAACGGGGTTCTAATGGACATGCGAGGACAAATAACACGCGGGGATGTCACATATGGGGTATCCCAAGGTAGATAACGAGTATATTAGTTTTACAATTTTAAGTGTTTTTTTTTTATCCAAAGTCCGTATAGGTGTTCGGTTCAGTTCAATTCCAAGTTGCGGTTTTTCTCAGTTCTACTTGACCAATCATCATGAAACTTTGTATACATGTTTTTATTGGAGGGTTGTACACTTTTTTGGTTTTGGAATCAGAAGATCAAATGTGAAGACCACAGTAACTTGATCTTGAAAATGGTTAAAATAGGATCAAACTTATTATCTATTGTTCCACTGCAAAACATTTTGTGTGCACGTTTTTATTGGGGTTTGTCGTCTGAAGTCAAAGATCAAGGTCACTGTGACGAAAATGGTTAAAATTACATCCAGTGGTGCATTTTACATTTATATCTGTACGGTTTGCTGAGGGGTGGCCCACCCCGACCCTCACAGTCTAGACCTATTACGGGGTGAATAAACGGATCACTATTAATTTGGTGATCGAATTTAAAAAAAAAAAATTACATCCAACTTCTCTCAAGTTCTACTGGAACAATCTTCATAAAACTTTGTATATATGTTTATGATTTACTTACTTTAATAATGGCATTACAGGCTGTGTCGGCAAATGTGCAAGCAACCCTTGTTTCAACCAGGGCACGTGTCGTGAGGGCTACTCTGGTTACACGTGCGACTGTGCCTCCACCCCATTTAGAGGCCGGTTGTGCACTAGAGGTAAGAACATTGTATTCAGAGTAAAATTGTCATACTGTTAAAGTACTGAGTTTCATGTAACACCTATTATGTGTTACATAATAAATCTGTACTTTCCTCATAATTCAGTGCTTTCGCTGTCAGTAGACATTACCAACATTTGCGACTATTTTATCTTATTGGCGATTATTTCAAAGAATTGTCAACAAGAACTGGTGATTATTTTATTTTCAAAGAATGGTGTTGCCCTTTACCCATTGTTAAATTGACTGTATTGGACCCAATAAACATCCTGTAATCCTATCTCAGTATCCAGCTGTGAAGTCCCTACATGTTTGGTAATTAGTGTGTGTTAACCATTTGAGAGGGTACTCCTTCCATGACAAACCCATCCATTACACCGTGTCAACTTTGACTATTATTTTTAAACTAAATAAAGGTGAGCAATTACCAGAATGTATACCCTGTTTTGCACCATTAACGGTCAAACATATCTTGTTGGAATGTGTAGACTTTGATCCTATGCGGCAAAATACTACAATGTTAATACTATGAAATAGTTATTTGATACTATAGATTTTAGTCTTGTTTTAGATTTCTTGATATTGTGTCATATTTCAGAGCATGGCGGAGACTATATTTTGATATTGTGTCATATTTCAGAGGTTGGCGGAGACTATATTTTGATATTGTGTCATATTTCAGAGGTTGGCGGAGACTATATTATGATATTGTGCCATATTTCAGAGGTTTGCGGAGACTATATTTTGATATTGTGTCATATTTCAGAGGTTGGCGGAGACTATATTTTGATATTGCATCATATTTCAGAGGTTGGCGGAGACTATATTTTGATATTGCGTCATATTTCAGAGGTTGGCGGAGACTATATTTTGTTATTGTGTCATATTTCAGAGATTGGCGGAGACTATATTTTGATATTGTGTCATATTTCAGAGGTTGGTGTGAACATGCAGACCAACTTCATGATTCGCTATGAATTCGATGAGAAGCAGGGTCTCGCGGCAACGGACATCCGAGTGGGCTTCATCACAAAGTTAAAACAGGGTATCCTCATACAGCTTCGGGACGAATCAAATAGAGAATACATCTCCCTGGAGATGAACAACAATGGTCAGTGGCAGAAGTGTTATTACACATTATTGCATGTCTACCTAAATATAGTAACACATTTGCTATGAAAGATTTTGTATGATGAAGTCTCTCGACTCATCGCATTTTGGCCCTGGCACAGCAGGGCCAAAAAGCAATAATGATGATGGCCCTGTCGTTTAAAAACGGTGACATCACCAACTTAAATTTTAACTGTCCATAACTTTTAAAATATGTGATCGATTTAATTTAAATAAGTACAACTCATTTTCAATCCAATGGTGCAACTACCACAGCCATTATTTAAAAAATAAAAAGATTTGATAATTGGATATGTAACAAAAAGGTAAATCCATGGCTCAACAGTGCCTTTCAGTGATAATAGCCCCGAAAGTTCTGGTAAACTGACAATCATTCTCCAGGAGCTATTGTCACTGTCAGAAAGGCACTGCTCTGCCATGTATTAACCTGTAAAACAAGTATACAGCAAGAGTATACAATAACCATTGAAGAACAGTTTGAAAACTCAAAATTTTATTTAAATAATGCAAGCCAGTTACACTGGATTAATAAATCCAGATAGATACCCCGTGGGTTAGACACAGGATTAGGGATTTAGACAGAACCCTGAACGAACATGAGGATATTAAATTAATATCGAGTACATTATTGGACCCTGGGGAATTGGATTTAAGAGTTGCTCCATGGGTTGGGAATTAGGCAATTTGCCTGAATCTCCTGGGTATGCCCGCTGCATCCTGAATCTCTTGGGTATGCCCGCTGCATCCTGAATCTCCTGGGTATGCCAGCTGCTTTGATAGGTGCATTTATATGGACAATGTGCAGAGTTATGGCCCTTGATTGACTTATCTTAATCATTAACTGTCAATAATACTTCAAGGACTTGATTGATTGAAACCAAACTGAGAATACAGATTCATGTTGACAAAAGTTTTATTCGTCAAATCTGAGGCTTTAGAAGCTCTGTATAAACACCATATATATTAAAGGGGTTGATGCACTATTTTCAAACACAATTTGCAAAGAAAAATCAATGGAGGCGGCCATTTTGGAACGATGACATCATCATGCCTTTTTACCATATATGGCATATTGACAAAATATCTTCTAAATCAAAGAAAATCACTGCAAACTGACTAAAAATAAATATACAAACGTAAAATATATACATTGTATGCCTATGTTTCATAAATTTTACAGTGATTTTCTTGATTTAAAATATAGTTTGTCAATATGCCATATATGTTAAAAAAATGGAACTGTACACAGTCAGTATATCACTAAGAACGACATTGCCCTCTTGTTTTTACCACAGACAATCTTTGATGTCACTTCTGCCAGCTTCTTGTTACATGATATTATGTATCTAGACTGCTGCATCCAGCTATTGGTCAGTTATTGTTACATGATATTATGTATCTAGACTGCTGCATGCAGCTATTGGTCAGTTATTGTTTCTGAGTTACTCGTCCTACGTAATATTTGAATGTCAAATTGAATTTTTTTTAAAGATTTTTTTTTAATTTCTACTTGTCCTGCATCAATGCGCACTCGTCATGGCGAGCGGACGAGTGGAATTTTTGTGCCCTGTGATGCCCTATTTTTGTTACATATAGTTGACTACAATTTGTCCTAAATCGACTTCAGGTGGAGTTAAGTTCTTCCTGGATGTTGGTTTTGAGAGATGGGAGATTAACACCGCTCTCAACGTCATTGATCTCACCAACGGACAGGCTCACGAGGTCATCCTGCGAAGAGAAAATAACGGCAGACAAGTCTACCTACAGGTAAATATTACAGATCATTTCTCAAGTTTGTATCACCAATCTTTTCAACACACGTGACAGAATCAACATTTTTTCACTTCATGATGTGCCTCGTGCCACTTCCTAACCCCAAGTCAAGGTCACAACTAAGTGAATGTTTGTGCTGTTGTAGAATTCCATGTCTCTTAACATGGCAACCTAAAATATTGGTAAAATGCTGTACAGATATTTATGCTGGTCGGACAATATTGTGTTTTACAAACAAATTTAGTTTGACTTTTTGTGTAAAGTCAAGGTTGCAGTTTGGGGTAGGGTGGTACTTTTTTGGTTGTGATTCCTTAGCGGTAACCTTTTTTGACTATGTATAATTAGCTGAAGGACTGGCTTGTTGACATTGTTGATTTCATCTCTATAATACTATATTTGATTACTTCAGGTGGACAACTACCAACCATCGATCGGTCAACTTGGTAGGAGCATCAGCGACAGTATCCTCGATAATCCAAAATATTTGTTTATCGGAAACAATGGTTTGTATTAGTCTTCAAAATCGTCCACATTATGCCACATTGTCTCAAGATAAGCATGTTTGAAGCTTACATGTACCTAGATATTCCTGTGGCAGAGTGTTAACCCCTTAACCCGCTAAGCACGACTATAATAACCTTTGCGTCCATTGTAAACCCAGATCAGCCTGCGAGTAACTCGCAGGCTGATCAGGGTTACAATGTCTGGCTGCTGATCAGTCATTTCCCCCCAAAACACCTCTTTATGACATAAATGGAATGGTCTTAATTCAAAGAAAGAACAGTCTATTATATATATTTAGCGGGTTAAGGGTTAGTAGGATGTTACTGCATTTACCCTAATGAGCCACTCCCCTAATTTGGGTCAGATGTCTACCAGATAAGTGCCCTCTTTCTCATATAGTGCAATTGTAAGAAGAAGTTTTACTAGAAATTAATTTTCAGGAAGATTTTTGTAGGGATTTCCTTCCCTTCAGTCAAACAAGAATTAAACTAGCAGTTAAGTTTTCCAATTTTTTGACTGGCATTTTGATATTGCCTTTTATTTGATAAAGCCATGACAAAATTGTATCTTTGTAGATTTTTTAAATGTTTTGTGTGTGTTTTAGATACGGGGAACACAGGTAAGGGATTTAAGGGCTGCATATACAGGGTTCAGATTGACAACATCTTCCCATTAAAAAGGGCCTTCCAAGACCCCAGACCAGACTACATTACTCCCGTACCTGGGGATGGTATGTTTCTCTTGTATTTGTCTTTCTACTTTACACATTGTAAATGGTTATGTTAGTTTAATACAAGTCAGCATTTATAGAAATGATATTAAAAGGTATTAGATATTTTCATTAATTTCAAGAAAACATTTTGTTACTTTTGTGATAAATGGTTCTGTTTTTTAGCTCGACTATTCAAAGAATAAGAGAGCTTATGTAATCACCCCGGCGTCGGCGTTGGCGTCGGCGTCCCACATCAAGGTTTGCGTGTAAACTGTGTTTACAAGTCTATATCTCTTACATTTCTTATCCTACCACAACCAAATTTGTTCATGGGCTTCCTTGTAGCATTATCTTAAGGGCTGCATAAGCAATTTTGGTTCCTGTAACCCATGGGCTCCCATGAAACGCAAATTATGATAGCCCATAAAATGTGTCCCATTTTACATCAAATTTTAATCACCCCGGGGTCGGCGTCTGCGTTGGCGTTGGCGTCCCACATCAAGGTTTTCGAGTAAGCTGTGTTTACAAGTCTATATCTCTTACAATTCTTACCCTAGCACAACCAAATTTGGCCAATAGCTTCCTTATAGCATTATCGTAAGGGCTGCTTAAGTAATTTTGGTTCCTGAAACCCCTGGGCTCCCATGGAACCCAAATTCTGATAGCCCTTAAAATATGTCTGTTTCACTTCAAATTTTGTGTGTAAGCTGTGTTTACAGGTCTATATCTCTTACATTTTTTGTCCTAGCTGAACTAAATTTTGGAATTGGTTTCCTTATAGTATGTTGTAAAGGGTTGAATAAGTAATTTTGTCTTCTGCAAATTCTGGGCTCCCATGGAACCCAAATTGTGATGGCCCATAAAATGTGCAATAAATGCAGATCTAGGTTTGCATGTAAGCATGTATATATCTATAATTTTGGTTTGGGATTTGTTATAGCATTATGCATCTTATTACTAAACCCATATTGGGTCATGGGCTCCCTCCTCCCTCCCCCCCCCCCCCCACCTCTACCCCCGACCCCACTCCCCTCCACACCTTTTATTTTTTAATTATTTTCTTTTACATATTTCTGTGTTGTTTTAGTCAATTCTTACAAATATATGTTGCAACCCTCCCCGCCCCCACCACCCCTCACGCCTCTCACCCCATCACCTCCCCCCCCCCCCAACCCACCCCGCACCAGACTTGAAACTTTTTTCTTTTTTTTTTACATATTTCTGTGAGCTTTTGTCAATTCTTACACAAATATGTTGCAACCCTCCCCGCCTCCCCCCCCCCACCCCCCACCCCCCGACTCTTACCCCATCACCCCACCCACCACGCCCCACACTTGATTATTTTTTTTTACATATTTCTGTGTTGCTTTTGTCCCCCCCCCCCCCCACAAAACCTCCAACACACTCCCGCCTCTCACCCCATCACCCCAACCCCACCCCGCCCAAGACTTGATTTTTTTTTTTTTTTACATATTTCTTTGTTGTTTTAGTCAATTTTTACACATATATGTTTGCCCATCCACCCCCCCCCCCCCCACACACTCCCCACCCCCGCTCCCCCAACCCAATCCCCACATGAAAATCTAATTTTTTATTTTTTTTTATTTACATATTTCTGTGTAGTTTTGGTCAATTCTTACACATAGTTATATTGTGCTCCCAACCCCACCCCACATTGTTGTAGCCTTGTTTTCTGTTGGTATATACGAGCTATAAATTTATTATTCTCCGAAAAATCGAATAGTCGAGCTGCGCTGTTCTCCGACAGCTCTTGTTTAAATTTTGTGATGTCTTCATAGCATCTCAGATACTTAGGGATCACTTTGTCTCTCGGCGGCGGCGGCACACTTTTGTTTTGACTCAATTAATTCTGAAGGATTGCACCCACTTTCTTCACACTTTATAATCTGATTGTCCTTGGTGAGAGGATGACCCCTGTTAATTTTGGCATCAGTAGGTCAAAGATCAAGGTCACTGTTACCTTTTCATGAAAATTGATACCACTCATTTGAATAGTTGCATGGATTTGACTTTATATTTTCTGGACTTAGAATATGTTAAAATATTGTAGCATACTCCTCCTAAGTTGTACCGATTTCAGATTTCAATCTCCAGATAGTTCTGTAAAAAATCTACATTTAGGATATTGCTGTGTATGCTTGTATGCATCAATAATAATAATAATAATAATAATAATAATAACTTTATTTCAAGAAGGTAACATATTAAGACATAGCATTTACACAAGTCTTTTTTACAATATGGCCATCTATAAATCAACACAATATAACAATGTAAGCATATAATGCAAGATAAAACAATACATGCATCACTTTATAACTTCAACAAGACAGACACATTTTCATACTTTTGTAACATAAAGTTATAATTCAAACTGGGGTTTCACTCTTTCATTAAAAGAAACGATTTTAATTTAGTCTTAAATGTAACTAAAGACAGCGAGGCTCGTATATCAACGGGGATCATGTTCCAAACTACCATTCCTGAAAAACCAAAAGTATGTTTAAAAATGTTTGTTCTAAGTGTTAAATGGGCAATATCCTTTCTAGCAAGAGATCTTAAATTATAATTTGAATTTGTAGAGAGCGATATTAAATCGGTTATGTAATCAGGTGTTAAATTGTTTATTGATTTATAAATCATAACACATGTGTGATATTCACATCTCCGTTCAAAGGTAAGCCACTTCAGTTCTTCAAACATTATTTTAGACGGTGTGTTTATAGGCTTCATGAGAATGATTCTGTTAACAGGAAAGATCCGAGAAGATACGTGTGGATTTGAGGAGATTACGCGGGAACCAGATCCGGTAGAGGTCAGGCCAAACGCTACTACATATGTTAACCTAACTCTGCCTCCACCGGCCGTGGACAAGTGCGGAGTTATTGTAGGAGGTAGGTTGAGCATTACATTTCAAAATTATCAAATTGTATAGAGACCATGTCTTTCTAGAAAAGCATAAATTGGATTTTCTGGTCGTTGGAGGTTATATGGTTTCATTGTCTTCCCCAGCCCTTATTGACATTGCAGTGATACGATATCCCTTAATATCTTTTGAAGACGTACCAAGATACCTTCATCTGACAGCTACCCCTTAAACCCGTCCTGAGATCTCGTAAAAGGGTTGCAAAGTATTCATTTTTCCATTGTAAATTATGAATGAATGGTGTTTTACGGCACGTCAACATAAATATGTCATATTGTGCGCAAAAACTGATGAAAGATGAAGTTTAATTTATAGAAGTGACGAACAATATCTGAAATATACAATAACTACGAGACTAATTTATTGGAATATACATATTATTTTAAATTTGCACTAGTTGACCTTTGACCTCATTATTTGAATTAGACGGATCAATCAAACTTGTCAGCAGCATTTCTGCTAGAGGGCTCTGCTAGAGGGCATTCCCATTGGAACATATTTCACAAGTATAAAAATCATGACATACCCTCATAGACTTAGACCTAATTTTGTAGAAAATCCCTAATTAAAAGGCTAACGGTATTTTTTAGTAAAAATGGTATCTTGAGGTTTTCATATTAATTTGGGTAACGTTACGCTGAGCTCGATTAAAATAACTATTTTACATCATTTATTAATTTTCTCTACGTATTTGGATTTCATATACATTGACTAATGACTGGAATAATATTTCAAGCTGAATTTTGATAGGAAGTGCAATTTCTGGGACATTTTATCATCTTTTGATATTTTACTTGGAATATTTGGAAATATATTTTTAAAATAAACATTTTACACCAGTTATCAATTTTCTCCACATATTTTGAATTCGTATACATTGAATTATCATAGGAATATTATTTCAAGCTGAATTTTGGCAGAAAAGGCAGTTTTGGGGTCATTTCATTGTTTTTTGATAAATTTCCTGGGAATACTAAAAGAAACATTTTACATAAGTTATCAATTTTCTCCATATATTATGACTTCATATGCATTGACTTTTCATAGGAATAATATTTCAAGCTAAATTTTGACAGGAAATGCAATTTTTGGGACATTTCATTGCTTTAAGATAAAGGGGGATTTTTGTAATATTTTGTTAAAAGAAACAGTTTACATCAGTTATCTCCACATATTTTTGACTGCATATGAATTGACTTTTCATAGGAAACATAGTCCAAGCTGAATTTTGACAGGAAAGGCACCGTGGCTATTTTGGACATTTCATCATTTTTCTGAACATTTTACTGGGCATTTTTGTAATATATTTTAAAAAAATGTATTGTGAATTTTTGGAATGCCGTTTTAAATACACATATTCCTCAATTACTAATTGTCATATATAGCCTAAAATGTGCTGAAAATTACGTAAAACACCATTCATCCAAAATCTTTCTACGGGTGTACCTAACGACTCGTCATGTTTCATAATTCAAAGAAATTATGTGCCTATTTTGTGGTTTCTTTTTTGTTCGTGTTCAAGCTGTATTTATACACAGTCCATCAAGCTAGCATGTTTGCATGCACATATTGCTGTGCATTCTCAATTGAATTTGCGGCATTTTCAGCAAGGTATCTTGCAATGTTTTTTATATGTGCAATACAGCTAGTCGCAGATAAATAGCTTAACGACATCAATATTGGCCATTGTCACTACGTGTCCATCCTATGTTCACTGGCACTTGTAGCTCTGGTTTAGCACAGTCAGTCTGTTTCCATATCATGGTTTGATAATGCACCTGTAAGAAGTGAAATAAAGGCTACATATTCCGCCTGTTGCACATTACATATTCTGCAGACAAAATGCTCTGGAGACTTGATGGTGTTTTCTGTAAGGTATCCCTCCCTAAGTAATTGAGTAGGTTATGGTGCTCTTGATATTCCTTCCATGGTCACTGCTTGGTGTGGTTTGAAAAGGAAGTGATGTCGCATTCTGTTGACGCATGAAATGTCAAAAGGCCATTGCTGATCCCATTGGTAGGTTGTTGAACACAACTTCAGTTGGAATATAGCGTGTTTTCTTCGACATGCCTTTTATAAGCCACAGTTGTTGACGCTGCACATGCGGAAAATAATATACAGAAACAACAACAGTGCTGCACTTGCGTTGGAGAGCATGCGACTCCATAATGTTATCAGCTTCCTCATTTGATGATCGCCAAGATTTTTACTTAATGATGATTATGTTTCAAAGTTGTCTGTGAGGGGACATCAGCAGCAACAATTTTCTTGTTGTCAATCATTTGAGAAATCAATTCCTCAAACAAAAAGTGTACAATACCTGCCTCGTTGTCTGGCAGAGGCAAGACAAATACATATACTTAGTGCGCCGTAGCCTAGTATTTTTTATTTCATTGATACTTTTCTTTAACGATCAAAAGCAACTTTCTGTCTCTGCCAGTGGCTCCATTAATGAGCTTGAAACACGGTCATCATAGTCCAACAAGTAATTTAGCCTTTATTTTCACTTGTTACGGGACTGGTGCACGATCAATAATGGAAACAGGCTGACTGTACTATACCAGAGCTACCAGTGCCAGCGAACATGGAATGAACACGTAGTGACAATAGTTTTCAGCTAATCATGAAGTAATTAGGCCTTATACATGCAACTAGCTGCATTGACCTTATTTTTTGCACATAATGTTATTGTTGGACATTTTGCTAAAGATGGCTCAAATCCAATTGAAAAAACACAGCAATAAATACGAACAAAAAAATGTCACACAACAGGCACCTAATTCCCATGTAAGTATGAAACATGTTCAAGTATAAAGACTAAGGATAAGTAATGTGGACTATATAGTTTTACAAATATTTCAGAAATAACTATTATTAAGAAACACTAATAAAAATGTCCCAAAAATGTAATTTTCCAAATCAGGTAAAACTATTTGTTGTATTCCTTTGAAAATTTAATTTACTTTGAATCAAAATATGTGCAAAAAAAAGGATTTTGGACGTACAATCCTCTTGTCGCAGATTTGTTCTTGTATTGCAATGAAGGCGATTTCCAGTTGAGTCGTTCACCAGATACTCAGGCATCAGATGTAATTGAAGTTTTAATAACCTCTATTATCTGGATGTCATATTGAACATTGACAATCCTTTCTTTTCTACTATGGTTAATACTATCTATCCTAAAAAACTTCTTTTCTTGATTTACATCTACCTATTGAAAATGGTGAAATAATTAGTAAATTCTATGACAAGAGAGATGATTTTAATTTTGATATTGTTAATTATCCCCACTTAGATGGCAATGTTCCCCGAGCTACTTCTTATGGGGTCTATGTTTCTCAACTTATTCATTTTTCTAAAGCTTGTAGTCATGTTGAGGACTTTAATGTAATACTGAGATGCTACTCCAGCAGGGAAACCATTACCATAAACCTCAAAATTGTATTATCGTAACCCTGAGCTACTTTTAAAATATAAAAGTAATTTAAGAACTCATCTGAGACAAGGACTATCACAACCTGACTTCTTTGTTGGTGTGATTTATAAACTTCGTAAGATCTTTGGTCATTGTCACTTTCATACATTCTATTAAACTTTCAAAATGTTATATTTTGCCTCGTTAAGACCTTAGGGCCTTCATTTTGCATCTGATATTTGACAAACTTTACCAGATTTTATGATTTTCATTTTTTTTATATTAATATTTTTTTTAATTTTCATTTTTTTAATTTTTTTTTAAAAATGCTATATTTTGCCTCGTTAATATGGTAGGGCCTTCATTTTTCATCTGATCTTTACCAAACTTTACCAGATTCTTTAGTTATGGCCCTTGATTTAGTTAAAAAGCTTTTTTTTGCCCGAAACTTTCAAAAAAACGTAAATGGCACTCACTCGCTTCATTGATGTTATAAGAGCCATGTTAGCCAGTAGAGCGTCCACAGGCCCTCTTGGGCCTCTTGTTTTACATAGATTTACAGCAGGGAATTGTTTGTATTATATCGTCATAAAACTAGTGGAAACTTTCTTATGTTGCTTGAGTTGGTGACCTACTTAGAGTCTCCTGCATAATTTAAGATGACTGTTGACATCATGGCTTAGGTTCTATATTTATAGTTTTCAGCGATTTCCAAATTTCTCCATTTATACATCATGGCTTAGGTTTTATATTTATCGTTTTCGGCGATTTCCAAATTTCTCTGTTCATACTCTTTTTTAAAGACATCTCTTACAGTTGTTTGTGCGCATCTTTTTCGCGCAAAACTGACTAAGAGCGACAATATGCATAGCGTTCATACTTTTTCGAAATAGTATTATATGATTTACATGTATTCAATACTAGTTTTTATAATTGTCAACCCAAATAACTATTTAGATAGTAATGACATTTGTTGATACACTGAAATCAAATATACAGTTCATTATGTGTTAAAGACCGTAAGACATAATATATTGTATATGGCTGATTCAGCTTTCATACATATCACATTACTGTCTGTCTAAAATTTAACACATCAACTAACAATGACTTTCTGATTGCGTACTATTTTAGCAGAGGTATAATCCATTTAAATTAAAAGGGATATGTAAATGTTAACAGTTCAAGACAAGGTATATGATTTATTGCTCCAAACCCTGTAATTTTTCAGAAATATCAGAATTATAATTGCATTTTTTCGCCTAAAAAAACAAGTATCGTGACATATTCTTTTGATTTCATTGTTACGAAGCACACGATATTTGTTAAGCATACTAAAGTTTAAAAGAAAATCATTACAAAGGAAATGCTTATACTTCATGAAATGGCTCTTCCCCAACATCCCCGCCCCCTCATAGGATTCGAACATTTTCCCACAAAGTGATAGTTTACCAGTGGCGAAATACACTATTTGTTATTTAAAAAGCCATCCTCGCATTCCGTGTTAGCATTACTATTACTTTCGGTTAAATAATAGTAACCAGTCTAGTATCAACCAACTGGTTGTTAATGTGCAATATATCTCCCATATACTGAGATTTGTTATTGGCATCTGTGTGATTATCTGGCGAAACACTCAACAGTTAATCTCTAGCAAAGCAATGCAAAAACACATCTTCGACAATAAGTGCACAATTTGTATCCAAATAGGGACGGGCCGTAACTAATGTTGTAGAACTTGTGGCCCAACCCTTTTGCAAACTAATGTAAATGTTGCAATAAAATATGTTTAAACCATAAACATGATAAAACCAAACCAATGGGACGCAACCGCTTTAAAAAGTTACCTGATGAAAATATTGCATATTGCGGTTAGTAACAAATGCTTTAATTTTGATACCAAAAAAATACTTGATCATTCGAAGTTTCATTTAAAGCATATTCAAATATAGTTAACGTCATGACGGGAATTTCTTTATTTACACTGTCCCGTTTTATTGGGATTACAGTAGGGTAAGTGTGAGGTTTGGTGCACCCTAGAACCTGGTTCAAACCCCCAGCGGCCTTTTATTTCGGAAAAATAATATCAACCTCGTCTTAGCCTCGGTTGACATTATTTTCCTCAGGTTGACAATATCCACTGTCACCCTCACTGGGATGCAATATTTATATATTCACGTTATTACTATTTGATACTATTTTTCCAGATCAACTGATTGTACACACAGTACACCATACAGATGTGATTATATCTTGGGAACGAGGATTCAATGTTGGTTTTGTCCAGACGTTCGTTATACAACTGAGTAATGACAACATATCGTGGTGGAACAAAACACATGTAAATGATGACCTAGAAACAAGTAGATACAATGCCACAATAGACGAACTCTTGCCTGGGACACTGTATTATATCAGGATGTTCTCCTACAACCAGGAAGGAATGAGCAATTACACTGTTGCCATTAACTTTACTACTTTAGGTATGAACATGGGCTTACTGAATACTCTCCAACATAAGTAATTATTTAGCAATATAGATGTTTATAATTATTAACGTCGCATGTTTATGCTATTTCTTGGACTCGTCTCCTTTTATATGCACTTGAGGCTTAAGTCTAATATCATATAAAAGTAAAAACTTACAAAGTTTAGGAATGTTTCTTTTATTGTTGGTGTAAATCTATATGATAAAAAAAAAATTGAAACTAGGAATAAGAAAACCTTTTTCACAAATATGTTTTACCAATACAATTGTTTAATATCGGTTTACTTCTGTGCCAAATATGAACATTTATTTATGAATCGGATATTTCAATATTTTGAAAAAGGACTCCCTGATTTAACCCTATATAAATGTATATGAAAAAATGCCCCAGCTCCATCTAATGGTTTTTATACGGCAGTTGGGCCTTTAAATAATAATAAAAACATTAACACATGCCTTTCTATACAGAAATGCCAAAATGAATATCAATAAAGCCATAACGTATTTAATTTATTACCATACGTTCTAATATTTACATTTTCAATATTAAAGCAATCTGTATTAATCTTAATTTTTATTTCCACTGAGGAGGATTCCTCCGAGCATATCAAAGAAGATACAGAATTGATAAGATAATGAAGCATTCACAGAATTCAGTAATTAAAATATACGAAATTAAAACAATAATTTCATTGGTAAATAATAGCAAAGTGTGAAACACCAGAAACATAAAATGGTTGATAACAGGTCTTGGAAAAGGTCTGTGGCAAAAAAGCCGATTGAGATTTAAAGTTTCGGAAAAGCCTCCATGCTTTATCCTATAACAAACTAGACGGCTAAGTAAAACACAAGAATGATCATTTATGTGAATATAAAAAAAAACACTAGAAATCCACAATGTAAGTACTCAATGACTTTTGTGATCATAACCATGATAACCAATCATTGCATCGTTCGAAAGTCTGTGGAGAAAGAAAGGCAAAAGAAACTTCGATCTATATTATTCAAGCAAGATATTAAGCCACATTATTCTATTCTATATATTGCTCCACTACTAATAAACACCTGCAATTGTTGTAATACGTGTTTATTTGCCGATAAAAGCATATTACAAACTATCGCAAACCAAACCTAGTATTAATTTAGTGTAGTTAATTGAAAATATCTGGCGATCTTAAATGTGTTAAAGTTCATGATTCAGTAATTAAAATTAATATTTAGGCATTTTTTACATTATCAATGACTTGTTTGTCGTTTTGCGTGTTTTGGGATTTACTGTGTTCTGTGAAAGCTGCATTTCCTGTTTGACTTTATACTTATTAGCCCCCGCCAGAGGCGGAGGGATATTAATTTGGCGTTGTCCGTCCATCCTTCCGTCCTTCCATCCGTCCAGAGCCATATCTTCATAACTACAAGTTGGATTTTCATTACACTTGGTAAAAATGTTTATCCTGATAGTGGGATGACAGGCGGCTATTTTTTCCGGAATCGCCCCAGTAACACCGGAGTTATTGCCCTTTAATTGCTAAAAATTGCTTAATTTTATCCGTCCACAGCCATATCTTTTCATTAAACTTGAATATAATGTTTATCCCAATAGTGGGATGTGACGTGGCAAATTTATTTCGCAATCGTCCTAGTAACGCCGGAGTTATTGCCCGTAAATTGATAAATATCCCCTTGAATTATTCAGGTTGTGGGTTCAAATCTCACAGGAGGCATATTTTTCTTCTTTTTGTTTTAATTATTTCCTTTTTTTCTTGTTTTTCATGAGAAACATTTAAAAAAAAAAAAGAAGAAAAAATTGGTTCATGGGCTTAGGGGCCCTTGTTGGACCAGTTTTACGTAAGAGTTATTTGTAATTTGTTCAAATGTTTCATTTTTTAGCTCTACTGGCCAAGGGCCAGCAGAGCTTATGAGATGGTGTGTTGTCCGTCTTCCGTCGTCCGTCGTCCGTCGTCCGTTAACTTTTCTTCAAATGACTTCTCCTCAGAAACCGCTTGGCTAATTTTGACCAAACTTCACATGGATGATCCTTAGATGAATGCTTTTTAGATTTGTTAAAATTAGGTCAGCACTACATCCAAGATGGCTGCCATTACCATATATGGTCGAAACCTTAAAAAATCTTCTTCTCCAGAACCGCTGAACAGATTTCAACAGTTTTTCTTTTAAAATGATCGCCAACGCCTATACTATCAAGTTTGTTCAAATAAAATCCCCGGGGTCAAAAATGGCCGTGCCCCGGGGGTCCAAAGTTTGTATTTTGAGATTTTGCATGTTTTTCATATAGACATATAGGAAAAAACTTTAAAAAATCTTCTTCTCTGAAACTACAAGGCACAGAGCTCTCATGTATTACATGTAGCATTAACTTATGGTCCTCTACTATGTTTGTTCAAATGGTGACCCTGGGGTCAAATTTGTCCCCGCCCCGGGGGTCACAGTTTTACATAGACTTATATAGGACTTTTTTTTAAAAAATCTTCTTCTCGGAAACTACAACAGCCAGAGGTTTGATATTTTGCATTTACTATAAGCTTATGGTCCTTTACCAAGTTTGTTCAAATGGTGACCCTCGGGTCACATTTGGCCCCGCCCCAAGGGTCACATGTTTTACATAGACATGTATAGGGAAAAACTTAAAAAATCTTCTTCTCTGAAACTGCAAGAGCCAGAGTTTTAATATTTTGCAATTGCTATAAGCTTGTGGTCCTCTACCAAGTTTGTTCAAATGATGACCCAGGGGTCACATTTGGCCCCACCCCGGGGTCACAGTTTTACATAAGCTTGTATAGGGGAAAACTGAAACAAAACTTCTTCTCAGGAACCACATGGCACAGAGCTCTCATGTATTACATGTAGCATCAGCTTATGGTCCTTTACTAAGTTTGTTCAAATGGTGACCCTGGGGTCACATTTGGCCCCGCCCCAAGGGTCACATGTTTTACATAGACATGTATAGGGAAAAACTTAAAAAATCTTCTTCTCTGAAACTGCAAGAGCAAGAGGTTTAATATTTTGCTGTTGCTATAAGCTTATGGTCCTTTACCAAGTTTGTTCAAATGGTGACTCTGGGGTCACATTTGGCCCCGGCCCAAGGGTCACATGTTTTACATAGACATGTATAGGGAAAAACTTAAAAAATCTTCTTCTCTGAAACTGCAAGAGCCAGAGGTTTAATATTTTGCTGTTGCTATAAGCTTATGGTCCTTTACCAAGTTTGTTCAAATGGTGACCCTGGGGTCACATTTGACCCCGCCCCAAGGGTCACATGTTTTACATAAACATGTATAGGGAAAAACTGAAAAAATCTTCTCTGAAACTGCAAGGTTTAATATTTTGCATTTGCTATAAGCTTATGGTCTTCTACCAAGTTTGTTCCAAATGTGAACCATTGGTCACATTTGGCCCCACCCTGGGGGTTTGGTCACATTTGGCCCCACCCTGGGGGTCATAGTTTTACTTAGGCTTGTATAGGGAAAAACTGAAAAAAATCTTCTTCTCTGGAACCACATGGCACAGAGCTCTCATGTATTACATGTAGCATCAGCTTATGGTCCTCTACCAAGTTTGTTCAAATGGTGACCCTGGTGTCAAATTTGGACGCGCCCCGGAGGTAACAGTTTTTAAAAAAAAAAAAAAAAAATCTTTTTAATTTGATTTTTTTTTTTTTTCAATTTCATTTTTTTTCTTTTCCATTTCAATTTTTTCATTATTTTTTTTTTGTTCAATTCTTTAATTTTTTGATTTTTTTTTTTTTTTTTTTTATTGATTGATTTTAATTTTTTTTTGAATTCTTTTAAAAAAAATATCATTATCTTTTTAATTACTTGACACTTACTTTAAAATTTCTTGTCGGCGCTACTCATCCTAAATGCCTTGTTGAATTTCGACGAAACTTGGCAGGAAGCATCGGTAAGGTGTCTGTCTAGTTGTGCATATCACGCTTTTGTTCCAGTTCGCTGATTTTTGACTGAGTTATGGCCCTTTGACATTTTTATTTTAAATTTCTTGTCGGCGCTACTCCTCTTAAACGGCTTGTTGGATTTCTACGAAATCCTCCGTATAATGTCTAGTTGTGCAAAGCGCGGTATATCAATGAAAGCTTGGGACAATTTCGAAAACTAGCTAGATATTGTTAGTAATAACAGAGTTATGGCCCTTGATATGTTGAAAAATGCTATATTGTATTTTCCTTTGTTAAATCTATAGGAGAAGAGAGCTATATCTAGCTATATTTATCTAAATCTACAAGAGCTGTTTTAGCCAGTAGAGCGTCCACAGGCCCTGTTGGGCCTCTTGTTTAAATTTGTTTTTTATTATTATTTTTTCTCATAAGAAGCCTTGGTTCATGGGTTCATTTTTTCTTTAATGGGGATCTTAGGGGGTCTTGTTGGATCAGTTTTACATAGAGTTATAGGGAAAAACTTCAAAAATCTGAAACTATAAGAGATAAAGGTTTAATCTTTTTTATTTATTATCAGCTTATGGATCCTCTACCAGTTTTATTCAAATGGTGACCCTGGGGTCAAATTTGGCTTGCCCCAGGGGTCGCAGTTTTACATAGACTTATATATAGGGAAACACTTTAAAATCTTCTTCTCTGAAACTACAAGAGTCAAAGGTTTAATATTTTGTATTTACACTCAGCTTATGGTCCTCTACCAAGTTTGTTTGAATGGTGACCCTGTGGTCAAATTTGGCCCAACCCCAGGGGTCACATGTTTTACATAGCCTTATATAAGGGAAAACTTAAAAAATCTTCTTCTCTGAAACTACAAGAGCCAACAGTTTAATATTTTGTTTTTACACTCAGCTTATGGTCCTCTACCAAGTTTTTTTCAAATGGTGACACTGGGGTCAAATTTGGCTCTGCCCCTGGGTCACATCTCAAACTTGGTTTGAGTGTTTATGTTAATGAAAGTTTGATTTATTTTAAAGCTAGCCAAACTTGAGCCAAATACATCCCTCCCTCTGAAATAAGATCATCGGATAGTAGCCGTAGTAATGAGATGAAGTAATCAGATTGATAAATATCACATGGCCAGTAATTAAAAAGTAGATATACAATTCTACATTTCTTGTATATTACATTAATTTTATTACTATATTCCAGTCCTTTAGTCCCACTATAAAAGTCAATGCCTTAAAATGGTACATCTTTTTTTCAATCTACTATGGTGACGAATTTCAAAAATACTATCTAGTAGATATTCGAATTTATGAAGGCTCAAGGTCATGATTTATAATAATTAAAAAAAATCCAAACACATTTCTTCCACTCGAGGATAATACATCATTTGGCGGGGGATATCAGTTCATCAAATTTGCTTGTTTTTACATCAGGGCATGTTCGCATATCGAAGAGAAGAAAACAGAACGGGAAACATAAGAAAATACAAAATACAAATACCGGACATAAATTAGTATTTAATTGTTCAAATGTAGTATAAAAACATGTATGTTGTAAATGTAATTTGGTTATCACTCATTCAGAAACTATGTAAAAGATAACTGCTTACATGTACTTTTAAGTGCTTTATTTTGTACCAAGCATAATTACAATATTTTTGAATTAGCTACAGGAGATGTCACGTCGGTTTCCCAGCCATCCACTGGTGCTGTCGTTGGTGGTGTTGTTGCCGGAGTGGCTGTTATTGTGTTGGTGGTACTTGCTGTGATGATTGCCAGAAAATGCCAGTTAGAGAGAAGAAAAATGGTAGGTGGTATTTTGCTGACACATTTAATCGAATTTCGAAAACTAATACAGAGCATTTCTTGTTTAATTGTTCATGAGAAAAATAAAGCCTGTTTTTTGTCCGTAGAGTTTTATGTAATTTCATCTTTAATGACAATTTTAAATTAGACATCTGTTAAATGTAATCACGTTACTATAGAAGTTATGTTGTGATGGCCTTTGACGCGAAGTTCATATCACCTGTTACCTCAGATTCAATTCATTCCTTTCATTAGATTTAGTTTTATTGGGTGATTTATTTTGTAATTTTTGAAGATATATAGTTTTTGTCTCGCCTTTACGAAGAAAAAAAGAGACATAGTTTCCGGCGGCGGCAACATTAAAGTTTTGCGTTTAGGTTGTTTTCTCACAAACTGTATACTCTAGACCTTTCAAACTTTGCTTATACAGTCGAACCTCGATAGCTCGAAGTCAGCGGACCATAGGGATATGTTCGAGCTATCGGTGGCTTCGAGGCATCGAGGTAACGGTAAAAACCAAAATATCTATCCGAATGTGTGTACCATCCGAAATAGTGTTACTTGTGTACGTGATGTATCGTTCTCGGTATGTTTTTTATGTTCATGCATGTTTGTTTAAACCTCATAACGGATATATAACATGTTATTATTACACTGAAAATACAAGAAAAACTGCAATAATGTGTTTGTTTTATCATTTATTTAAAGAAATATCACACTAATAAATTTTGCAATACATTCCGGAAGTCCGAATAATAAGAACAAGGTAAGACTGGTTTCCGTACATTATTTAATTAGAAAATCAACCGTGTTTAATTTATCGTAATTAACAGTAAACGAAGTTCACTAAACATAAATTGTATCTGTCTATTATCGCTTTTCAATCATGTTCGCACCTTTAACAATCAACTTTATCTGTTTTCGCACTATGATCGAACTTGCTACAAACAAATACAAACGCGTTGATTACAATTAATATGGCCGACGTCGCATGGCAACGGATCATCACCTTCGATTAAGCAAGGTTTAAATTCACACAAAAATGGATCTTCGGACCGTAAAAAGTATTCGAGCGAGCCGGGGTATTCGAGAAATAATATTCGAATAATCGAGGTTAAATTACATTGAATTATATAGGAGTTGTGTCGGGACCGGAAAATGTGTTCGAATTACCGATGGTATTCGAATCACCGGTATTCGAGCTATCAAGGTTCGACTGTAGTTGTATCTTGGGTGGTACATCGCAACGTGACAAAGCAAATGTGGAAGTGACCTTGACCCTCCAAGCAAAGGGCAGATAACTTAATAATTTTTAGGTTCAACTTTTGTGTTTAGGTCACTTTTTTACAAACTGTATGCAGTAGACCTTTAAAACTTTGCTTATAGCTGTATCTTGTGTGGTACATCGCAACGTGACAAAGCAACTGTGGAAGTGACCTTGACCCTCCAAGCAAAGGGCAGATAATTTTACCTTCAACTTTTGCGTTGAGGTCAATTTCGCGCAAACTGTATGCACTACACCTTGCAAACTTTCTTTATAGTTGTCTCTAAGGTGGTACATCGCAACGTGACAAAGCATATGTGGATGTGACCTCGACTCTCCAAGCAAAGGGCAGATGACCTTATAATCTTTAGGTTCAACTTTTGCGTTTAGGTCACTTTTTTACAAACTGTATGCACAAAGACTTTCAAACTTTGCTTATAGTTGTATCTTGAGTGGTACATTGCAACATGACAAAGCAAATGTGGATGTGACCTTCACCATCCAAGCAAAGGGCAGATAACTTTAATTGTTACATTTACATCACTTTCTCATGAACTATAATTATGCACTAGATGTTTTAAACCTAATTTATAGCTTAATCTTTGGAAGAAAAATATTCTGTTTTTACATAGTTGTGTCTTGGGTAGTGCATCTTTTTGGATGCATGGATTTCATCTATGACCTTGACCTACCTTTTAGAGCTGATGATTTTTAACTCTACTGGCCAAGGGCCTTCATTTTTCATCCGATCTTTACCAAAAACTTTTAGCAGATTGTTAATATCAATGAAAGCTTGGACGAGTTCGAAAATCAGCCAGATCGGAACAGTAACAGCGAAGCTATGGCCCTTGATTTAGTTAAAAATGCTATGTTTTGCCTTATTAATATGATACGGCTTTCATTTTTCATCTGATCTTTACCAAACTTTTTTTTTTTAAATATATATATATTTTTTTTTTTATTTTTTTTTTCATTAATTATTTTTTTCATTTGATTCATTGATTGAGTGTTTTTTTTCATGATTATTTTGTTTTTGTTTTTGTTTTTGTTTAATTTTATAGATTTTTTTCATTTTTTTTCATTTTTTTTTTTTTATTAGCTCTACTGGCCAAGGGCCTTCATTTCTCATCCTATCTTTACCAAACTTTACCACATTGTAAATATCAATGAAACTCGGACAAGTTCGAAAACCAGCCATATCGGACTAGCAACAGCGGAGTTATGGCCCTTGATTTAGTTAAAAATGCTATATTTTGCATCGTTAAGACGATAGGGGCTTCATTTTTCATCTGATCTTTACCAAACTGTATTAGATTGCTAATGTCATTGTAAGCTCGAACAAGTTCGAAAACCAGCCATATCGGACCAGTAACAGCAGAGTTATGCCCTTGATTTAGTTAAAAATGCTATATTTTGCCTCGTTAAGACGATATGGCCTTCATTGTTCATCCGATATTTATCAAACTTTATCAGATTGTTAATGTCATTGAAAGCACGAACAATTCCGAAAACCAGCCATATCGGACAAGTAACAGCGGAGTTATGGCCCTTGATTTAGTTCATAATGCTATATTTTGCCTCGTTAAGACGATAGGGCCTTCATTTTTCATCCGATGTTACCAAACTTTATCAGATTGTTAATGTCAATGAAAGCTCGGTCAAGTTCGAAAACCAGCCAGATCGGACCAGTAACAGCGGAGTTATGGCCCTTGATTTTGTTAAAAATGCTATAATTTGCCTGTCATACGATAGATAGGGCCTCATTTTGCATCTGATCTTTGCCAAACTTGACCACATTTTATGACTCTTTTTTAAATTATTTTTTTTTTATTTGAATTTTTTTTTTTTATTATTTGATTTTTTTTGATTTTTTTTTTAGCTCTATGTTGGACCAGTAACAGAGGAGTTATGGCTCTTGATTAAGTTAAAAATGCTATATTTTGCCTCGTTAATACGGTAGCGCCTTCATTTTTCATCTGATCTTTACCAAACTTGAAAGATTCTTTAGTTATGGCCCTTGATTTAGTTCAAAAGCTGTTGCTTAAAACTTTCAAAAAAACGTAAATGGCAGTCACTCGCTTCATGTTATAAGAGCCATGTTAGCCAGTAGTGCGTCCACAGGCCCTCTTGGGCCTCTTGTTTTTAGCTCTACTGGCCGAAGGCCAGCAGAGCTTATGGGATGCCGAGTTGTCCGTCGTCCGTCCGTCGTCCGTCGTCGGCGTTAACTTTTGTCTCGTTAAGACGATAGGGCCTTCATTTTTCATCCGATCTTTACCAAACATTAACAGGTTGTTAATGTCAATGAAAGCTCGGATGAGTTCGAAACCAAGCCAGATCGGACAAGTAACAGCAGAGTTATGGTCCTTGATTTAGTTAAAAATGCTATATTGCTATATTTTGCCTCGTTAAGACGATAGGGCTTTCATTTTTCATCCTATCTTTACCAAACTTTACCACATTGATAATATCAATAAAAGCTCGGACAAGTTCGAAAACCAGCCTGATCGGACAAGTAACAGCGGAGTTATGGTCCTTGATTTAGTTAATAATGCTATATTGCTATATTTTGCCTCGTTAAGACGATATGGCCTTCGATTTTCATCCTATTTTTAATAAACTTTACCACATTGTTAATATCAATGAAAGCTCGGACAAGTTCGAAAACCTGCCATATCGGACTAGTAACAGCGGAGTTATGGCCCTTCATTTAGTTAAAAATGCTATATTTTGCATCGTTAAGACGATAGGTGCCTTATTGTTCATCCGATCTTTTCCAATCTTTATCAGATTGTTAATGTCGTTTCAAGCCCGAACAAGTTTGAAAACCAGCCATATCGGATCAGTAAAAGGGGAGTTGTGGCCCTTGATTTAGTAAAAAATGCTATATTTAGCGTTATTTAGACAATAGGGGCTTCATTGTTCATCCGATGTATACCAAACTTTATCAGATTGTTAATATCAATGAAAGCTCGGACAAGTTCGAAAACCAGTCATATCGGATTAGTAAAAGCGGAGTTATGGCCCTTGATTTTGTTAAAAATGGTATATTTTGCCTCGTTAAGACGATAGGGGCTTCATTGTTCATCCAATCTTTACCAAACTTTATCAGATTGTTAATGTCGTTTAAAGCTCGAACAAGTTCGAAAACCAGCTATATTGGACTAGTAACAGCAGAGTTATGACCCTTGATTTAGTTAAAATGTATGTTTTGTCTCGTTAAGGGTTTAATTTTTTATCCGATCTTTACCAAACTTTACCAGATTGTTAATATCAATGAAAGCTCGGACAAGTTTGAAAACCAGGCAGATCGGACTAATAACTCTGGAATTATGGCCCTTGATTTAGTTAAAAAGGATGTATTTTACCTTGTTAAGACAATAGGGCTTCATTTTTTTATCAGATCTTTAGTTAACGTTACCTGATTGTTAATATCAATAAAAGCTCACTTTATTTCGATGGTTATCCTAAAGCGTTCGTTCAAAAAGCACATTTGTTTAATTGAATATCCATTTTCTTTTATTTTTATTAATTTTGGTTCATTGCATCCATTTGGGTAAATATGCCGTGCACATGCGCAGAACGCTATCTCTGCAAATTTACCCATGGTAAGCCCTGTTTTTAGAAAACACACGATTAAATATTGGATTTTCTGCTATAACTTAAAAGACTTCCTAATCTTATATACTTAATTGTGTCATTATGGTGAGTATCCTGCGTTTTCATATCGCAGTTTGGCAAAAAAAAAAAAAGTTATCGTGTATTATAAAGACGACGGTCGACGAAACTCGATTCAAGTCGGAAGAACGATTTCTACGAAATGTGAAAAAAAAATGGATCGCTCTTTTTTCTATAGATAACTCTTTATGAACGTCTATAATGTACTAATGTAGGCCGGTGTTGCGTGAGAATAACACGACATTCGTACATTTACTGTTCGTACTTAACGGTATTGGAAACAACAGACCTAATAACAATATTAATTTGTGTGTGATGCTGTAAATATTTTTTTATTGGCTTATTAAAATTAAATGAATGATTTATATGTTGTAAAATATATCTGAAATATATGGTAGGCTGACTGTTTCAAATTTAATTTGTAACCTAGAATAGTTAATTTTGTTAATAACTTTTTTTTTTGCTGTCATATTTAATATTCATAGCATTATCGGAGAGTTTAATTTGAATGTTATTAACGGCCGTTATTAACAGCGCATCAACACATTATTCAAAACAGCCGTTGACACAGGAAACGAATAGTCCTTAACTAATACATTTAGTACTAAAATGAGTTTAAAGTAATTTCTGTTGCGAACATACGTGCGGCATGTCAGTTCAAACCAAAATACATTAATTGCACTTGCTATTCTGGTGAAATGTATCAGAGCCATATTTGACCTACCATTTAAATCAATACATATGCATTAACTAATTTTAGAATAATTTCTGCTGCTAGTCATGTCAGTTCAAACCTTGCAGTATGTATCTGGTCTGATAAGGTTCATACTACACATATTCGTCAATGTTAAAGTGGAATCCACTGTGGCCATGTATGACACGTCATAGAAGATTCATACTACAGTTATCGTCAATACTGAAGTGGAATCCACTGTAGCCATGTGTGGGACACCATACAAGGTTCATACTATACATATTCGTCAATGTTGAAGTGGAATCCACTGTGGCCATGCATGGCACGTCCTACAATGTTCATACTACAGATATTCGTTAGTATTGAAGTGGAATCGACTGTGGCCATGTATGGCACGTCCTACAATGTTCATACTACAGATATTCGTCAAAGTTAAATTGGAATCCACTGTGGCCATGTGTGGCACGTCATACAAGGTTCATACCACACATATTCGTCAATGTTAAAGTGGAATCCATTGTAGCCATGTGTGGCACGTCATACAATGTTCATACTATACATATTAGTCAATGTTAAATTGGAATCCACTGTGGCCATGTATGGCACATCATACAAAGTTCATACCACACATATTCGTCAATATTGAAGTGGAATCCACTGTGGCCATGTATGGCACGTCCTACAATGTTCAAACTACAGATATTCGTTAATATTGAAGTGGAATCGACTGTGGCCATGTATGGCACGTCCTACAATGTTCATACTACAGATATTCGTCAAAGTTAAATTGGAATCCACTGTGGCCATGTGTGGCACGTCATACAAGGTTCATAACACACATATTCGTCAATGTTAAAGTGGAATCCATTGTAGCCATGTGTGGCACATCATACAATGTTCATACTATACATATTAGTCAATGTTAAATTGGAATCCACTGTGGCCATGTATGGCACATCATACAAAGTTCATACCACACATATTCGTCAATGTTAAAGTGGAATCTACTGTGGCCATGTATGGCACGTCATACAAGGTTCATACTATACATATTCGTCAATGTTGAAGTGGAATCCACTGTGGCCATGTATGGCACGTTCTACAATGTTCATACTACAGATATTCGTCAATATTGAAGTGGAATCCACTGTGGCCATGTATGGCACGTCATACAAGGTTCATACTATACATATTCGCCAATGTTAAAGTGGAATCCACTGTGGCCATGTATGGCCCGTCCTACAATATTCATACAACAGATATTCGTCAATATTGAAGTGGAATCCACTGTGGCCATGTATGGCACGTCATACAAGATTCATACTACAGATATTCGTCAATATTTAAGTTGAATCCACTGTGGCCATGTATGGCACGTCATACAAGGTTCATACTATAGATATTCGTCAATGTTGAAGTGGAATCCACTGTGGCCATGCATGGCACGTCCTACAATGTTCATACTACAGATATTCGTTAGTATTGAAGTGGAATCGACTGTGGCCATGTATGGCACGTCCTACAATGTTCATACTACAGATATTCGTCAAAGTTAAATTGGAATCCACTGTGGCCATGTGTGGCACGTCATACAAGGTTCATACCACACATATTCGTCAATGTTAAAGTGGAATCCATTGTAGCCATGTGTGGCACGTCATACAATGTTCATACTATACATATTAGTCAATGTTAAATTGGAATCCACTGTGGCCATGTATGGCACATCATACAAAGTTCATACCACACATATTCGTCAATATTGAAGTGGAATCGACTGTGGCCATGTATGACACGTCCTACAATGTTCATACTACAGATATTCGTCAAAGTTAAATTGGAATCCACTGTGGCCATGTGTGGCACGTCATACAAGGTTATAACACACATATTCGTCAATGTTAAAGTGGAATCCACTGTAGCCATGTGTGGCACGTCATACAATGTTCATACTATACATATTAGTCAATGTTAAATTGGAATCCACTGTGGCCATGTATGGCACATCATACAAAGTTCATACCACACATATTCCTCAATGATAAAGTTGAATCCACTGTGGCCATGTATGGCACGTCATACAAGGTTCATACTATAGATTTTCGCAAATGTTAAAGTGGAATTCACTGTGGCCATGTATGGCACATCATACAAAGTTCATACCACACATATTCCTCTATGATAAAGTTGAATCCACTGTGGCCATGTATGGCACGTCATACAAGGTTCATACTATAGATATTCGCCAATGTTATAATGGAATCCACTGTGGCCATGTGTGGCACGTCATACAAGGTTCATACTATAGATATTCGCCAATGTTAAAGTGGAATTCACTGTGGCCATGTATGGCACATCATACAAAGTTCATACCACACATATTCCTCAATGATAAAGTGGACTCCACTGTGGCCATGTATGGCACGTCATACAAGGTTCATTCTACAGATATTCGCAAATGTTAAAGTGGAATTCACTGTGGCCATGTATGGCACGTCATACAAAGTTCATACCACACATATACGTCAATGTTAAAGTGGAATCCACTGTGGCCATGTATGGCACGTCATACAAGATTAATACTACAGATATTCGTCAATATTGAAGTGGAATCCACTGTGGCCATGTGTGGCACGTCATACAAGGTTCATACTATACATATTCGTCATTGTTGAAGTGGAATCCACTGTGGCCATGTATGGCACGTTCTACTATGTTCATACTACAGATATTCGTCAATATTGAAGTGGAATCCACTGTGGCCATGTATGGCACGTCATACAAGGTTCATACTATACATATTCGCGAATGTTAAAGTGGAATCCTCTGTGGCCATGTATGGCCCGTCCTACAATATTCATACAACAGATATTCGTCAATATTGAAGTGGAATCCACTGTGGCCATGTATGGCACGTCACACAAGATTCATACTACAGATATTCGTCAATATTTAAGTTGAATCCACTGTGGCCATGTATGGCACATCATAAAAAGTTCATACCACACATATTCGTCAATATTGAAGTGGAATCCACTGTGGCCATGTATTGCACGTCCTACAATGTTCAAACTACAGATATTCGTTAATATTGAAGTGGAATCCACTGTGGCCATGTATGGCACGTCATACAAGGTTCATACTATAGATATTCGCCAATGTTAAAGTGGAATTCACTGTAGCTATGTATGGCACATCATACAAAGTTCATACCACACATATTCGTCAATGTTAAAGTAGAATCCACTGTGGCCATGTATGGCACGTCATACAAGATTCATACTACAGATATTCGTCAATATTGAAGTGGAATCCACTGTGGCCATGCATGGCACATCATACAAAGTTCATATCACACATATTCGTCAATGTTAAAGTGGAATTCACTGTGGCCATGTGTGGCACGTCATACAAGGTTCATGCTATACATATTCGTCAATGTTAAATTGGAATCCACTGTGGCCATGTATGGCACGTCATACAAGGTTCATTCTACAGATATTCGCCAATGTTAAAGTGGAATTCACTGTGGCCATGTATGGCACGTCATACAAAGTTCATACCACACATATTCGTCAATGTTAAAGGGGAATCCACTGTGGCCATGTATGGCACGTCATACAAGATTCATACTACAGATATTCGTCAATATTGAAGTGGAATCCACTGTGGCCATGTGTGGCACGTCATACAAGGTTAATACTATACATATTCGTCAATGTTGAAGTGGAATCCACTGTGGCCATGTATGGCACGTCATACAAGGTTCATACTACAGTTATTCGCCAATGTTAAAGTGCAATTCACTGTGGCCATGTATGGCACATCATACAAAGTTCATACCACACATATTCGTCAATGTTAAAGTGGAATCCACTGTGGCTATGTATGGCCCGTCCTACAATATTCATACTACAGATATTCGTCAATATTTAAGTGGAATCCACTGTGGCCATGTATGGCACCTCCTACAAGGTTCATACTATAGATATTCGCCAATGTTAAAGTTGAATTCATTGTGGCCATGTATGGCACATCATATAAAGTTCACACCACACATATTCGTCAATTTTAACGTGGAATCCACTGTGGCCATGTATTGCACGTCATACAAGGTTCATGCTACAGATATTCGCCAATGTTAAAGTGGAATTCACTGTGACCATGTATGGCACATCATACAAAGTTCATACCACAAATATTCGTAAATGTTAAAGTGGAATCCACTGTGGCCATGTATGGCACGTCATACAAGGTTCATTCTACAGATATTCGCCAATGTTAAAGTGGAATTCACTGTGGCCATGTATGGCACGTCATATAAGATTTATACTACAGATATTCGTAAATATTGAAGTGGAATCCATTGTGGCCATGTATGGCACATCATACAAAGTTAATACCACACATATTCGTCAATGTTAAAGTGGAATCCACTGTGGCCATGTATGGCACGTCATACAAGGTTCATTCTACAGATATTCGCCAATGTTAAAGTAGAATTCACTGTGGCCATGTATAGCACGTCATACAAAGTTCATACAACACATATTCGTCAATGTTAAAGTGGAATCCACTGTGGCCATGTATGGCACGTCATACAAGATTCATACTACAGATATTCGTCAATATTGAAGTGGAATCCATTGTGTCCATGTATGGCACGTCATACAAGGTTCATTCTACAGATATTCGTTAATATTGAAGTGGAATCCACTGTGGCCATGTATGGCACGTCCTACAATGTTCATTCAACATATATTAGTCAATGTTAAACTGGAATCCACTGTGGCCAATGGCACGTCATACAAGATTCATACTACAGATATTCATCAATATTGAAGTGGAATCCACTGTGGCCATGTATGGCACATCATACAAAGTTAATACCACACATATTCGTCAATGTTAAAGTGGAATCCACTGTGGCCATGTATGGCACGTCATACAAGGTTCATTCTACAGATATTCGCAAATGTTAAAGTGGAATTCACTGTGGCCATGTATGGCACGTCATACAAAGTTCATACCACACATATACGTCAATGTTAAAGTGGAATCCACTGTGGCCATGTATGGCACGTCATACAAGATTAATACTACAGATATTCGTCAATATTGAAGTGGAATCCACTGTGGCCATGTGTGGCACGTCATACAAGGTTAATACTATACATATTCATCAATGTTAAAGTGGAATCCACTGTGGTCATGTATGGCACGTCATACAAGATTCATACTACAGATATTCGTCAATATTGAAGTGGAATCCACTGTGGCCATGTATGGCACATCATACAAAGTTCATACCACACATATTCGTCAATGTTAAAGTGGAATCCACTGTGGCCATGTGTGGCACGTCATACAAGGTTCATACTATACATATTCGTGAATGTTAAAGTGGAATTCACTGTGGCCATGTATGGCACATCATACAAAGTTCATACCACACATATTCCTCAATGATAAAGTTGAATCCACTGTGGCCATGTATGGCACGTCATACAAGGTTCATACTATAGATATTCGCCAATGTTAAAGTGGAATTCACTGTGGCCATGTATGGCACATCATACAAAGTTCATACCACACATATTCCTCAATGATAAAGTTGAATCCACTGTGGCCATGTATGGCACGTCATACAAGGTTCATACTATAGATATTCGCCAATGTTATAATGGAATCCACTGTGGCCATGTTCGGCACGTCATACAAGGTTCATACTATAGATATTCGCCAATGTTAAAGTGGAATTCACTGTGGCCATGTATGGCACATCATACAAAGTTCATACCACACATATTCCTCAATGATAAAGTGGACTCCACTGTGGCCATGTATGGCACGTCATACAAGGTTCATAATATACATATTCGTCAATGTTAAATTGGAATCCACTGTGGCCATGTATGGCACATCATACAAAGTTCATACCACACATATTCCTCAATGATAAAGTTGAATCCACTGTGCTCATGTATGGCACGCCATACAAGGTTCATACTATAGATATTCGCCAATGTTATAATGGAATCCACTGTGGCCATGTGTGGCACGTCCTACAATGTTCATTCTACATATATTCGTCAATGTTAAAGTGGAATCCGCTGTGGCCATGTATGGCACGTCATACAAGATTCATACTACAGATATTCGTCAATATTGAAGTGGAATCCACTGTGGCCATGTATGGCACATCATACACAGTTCATACCATACATATTCGTCAATGTTAAATTGGAATCCACTGTGGCCATGTGTGGCACGTCATACAAGGTTCATACTATACATATTCGTCAATGTTAAAATGGAATCCACTGTGTCCATGTATGGCACGTCACACAAGATTAATACTACAGATATTCGTCAATGTTAAAGTGGAATCCACTGTGGCCATGTATGGCACGTCCTACAATGTTCATACTACATATATTCGTTAATATTGAAGTGGAATCCACTGTGGCCATGTATGGCACGTCATACAAGGTTCATACTACAGATATTCGCCAATGTTAAAGTGATATTCACTGTGGCCATGTATGGCACATCATACAAAGTTCATACCACACATATTTGTCAATGTTAAAGTGGAATTCACTGTGGCCATGTATGGCACATCATACAAAGTTCATACCACACATATTCCTCAATGATAAAGTTGAATCCACTGTGGCCATATATGGCACGTCATACAAGGTTCATACTATAGATTTTCGCCAATGTTAAAGTGGAATTCACTGTGGCCATGTATGGCACATCATACAAAGTTCATACCACACATATTCCTCTATGATAAAGTTGAATCCACTGTGGCCATGTATGGCACGTCATACAAGGTTCATACTATAGATATTCGCCAATGTTATAATGGAATCCACTGTGGCCATGTGTGGCACGTCATACAAGGTTCATACTATAGATATTCGCCAATGTTAAAGTGGAATTCACTGTGGCCATGTATGGCACATCATACAAAGTTCATACCACACATATTCCTCAATGATAAAGTGGACTCCACTGTGGCCATGTATGGCACGTCATACAAGGTTCATACTATACATATTCGTCAATGTTAAATTGGAATCCACTGTGGCCATGTATGGCACATCATACAAAGTTCATACCACACATATTCCTCAATGATAAAGTTGAATCCACTGTGGCCATGTATGGCACGTCATACAAGGTTCATACTATAGATATTCGCCAATGTTATAATGGAATCCACTGTGGCCATGTGTGGCACGTCATACAAGGTTCATACTATAGATATTCGCCAATGTTAAAGTGGAATTCACTGTGGCCATGTATGGCACATCATACAAAGTTCATACCACACATATTCCTCAATGATAAAGTGGACTCCACTGTGGCCATGTATGGCACGTCATACAAGGTTCATACAACAGATATTCGTCAATGTTAAAGTTGAATTCACTGTGGCCATGTATGGAACGTCATACAAGGTTCATACTACACATATTCGTAAATGTTAAAGTGAAATTCACTGTGGCACGTCTTGTCAGATTCATTCTAGAAGTATTTGTCATTGTTAAAGTGGAATACACTGCGGCCAGGTATGGCACCTCTTACCAGGTTCTTACTGCACATATTCGTCATTAATATAGTGGTATACACTTCGGCCATGTATGGCACATCATGCCACGTCCATACTGCAAGTATGTGTCATTGTTAAACTGGAAAACACTGTGGTCATGTATGGCACCTCTTGTCAGATTCATTCTAGAAGTATTTGTCATTGTTAAAGTGAAATACACTGCGGCCATGTACGGCACCCCTTACCAGGTTCATACTGCACATGTTCGTCATTATTAAAGTGGTATACACTGCGGCCATGTATGGCACATCATGCCATGTCCATACTTCAACTATTTGTCATTGTTAAACTGGAATACACAGTGGCCATGTATGGCACCTCGTGTCAGATTCATTTTAAAAGAATTCGTCATTGTTAAAGTGGATACCAAGTTCATACTGCACATATTCGTCATTATTAAAGTAGAATACACTGCGGCCATGTATGACACGTCATACCAGGTTCATTTTACACAGATTGGTCTTTGTTAAAGTGCATTACACTGTAGCAATGTATGGCACGTCATGCCATATTCATACTATAAGTATTTGTCATTGTTAACATGGAATACACTGCGGCCATGTATGGCACCTCTTATCAGGTTCATACTAGACATATTCGTCATTGTTAGAGTGGAATACACTGTGGCCATATATGGCACATTATGCCACGTCCATACTGCAAGTATTGGTCATTGTTAAATTGGAATACACTGTGGCCATGTATGGCTCATCATGCCATGTCCATATTGCAAGTATTTGTCATTGTTAAACTGGAATACACTGTGGCCATGTATGGCACCTCGTGTCTGATTCATTTTAAAAGTATTCGTCATCATTAAAGTGGAATACACTGCGGCCATGTATGACATCCCATTCTAGATCCATACTACACATCGTCCCATCAACGCAATAACTCCGTAAGCGACATGTTTTCAGAAAATCACTTTTTTGCATAAATGGGTCTCTCACGTTGAGATGCATGTTCTATCAAAAGATTAGAGTTGATCTGGCACTTTTCGGGATTATATTTCATTAGATGCACAACTCACTATCTGCAGTCATGAAAAAGTTCAATGCAACAACTCAATAAGTGCACTTACGGGGTTGTTGCATTGAATGTTTCAATGCAAAACTCTGTAAGTACACTAACAATAACTCTGCAAATGCACTTACTGAGTTATTGCATTCAATTAATCTGAGTATCATGACTTATGACTTAAAACGTTTCCTTTTTTGTATGAATTATATATATTTTATAAGCTAAATAATAAATTAAAAAAATTATGACATCATATTAATTTAGTGACATCACTGTCTTGTCATAAGTCATGATACTCAGATTAATTGAATGCAATAACTCAGTAAGTGCATTTGCAGAGTTATTGTTAGTGTACTTACAGAGTTTTGCATTGAAACATTCAATGCAACAACCCCGTAAGTGCACTTATTGAGTTGTTGCATTGAACTTTTTCATGACTGCAGATAGTGAGTTGTGCATCTAATGAAATATAATCCCGAAAAGTGCCAGATCAACTCTAATCTTTTGATAGAACATGCATCTCAACGTGAGAGACCCATTTATGCAAAAAAGTGATTTTCTGAAAACATGTCGCTTACGGAGTTATTGCGTTGATGGGACGATGTCTAGTATGGATCTAGAATGGGATGTCATACATGGCCGCAGTGTATTCCACTTTAATGATGACGAATACTTTTAAAATGAATCAGACACGAGGTGCCATACATGGCCACAGTGTATTCCAGTTTAACAATGACAAATACTTGCAATATGGACATGGCATGATGAGCCATACATGGCCACAGTGTATTCCAATTTAACAATGACCAATACTTGCAGTATGGACGTGGCATAATGTGCCATATATGGCCACAGTGTATTCCACTCTAACAATGACGAATATGTCTAGTATGAACCTGATAAGAGGTGCCATACATGGCCGCAGTGTATTCCATGTTAACAATGACGAATACTTATAGTATGAATATGGCATGACGTGCCATACATTGCTACAGTGTAATGCACTTTAACAAAGACCAATCTGTGTAAAATGAACCTGGTATGACGTGTCATACATGGCCGCAGTGTATTCTACTTTAATAATGACGAATATGTGCAGTATGAACTTGGTATCCACTTTAACAATGACGAATTCTTTTAAAATGAATCTGACACGAGGTGCCATACATGGCCACTGTGTATTCCAGTTTAACAATGACAAATAGTTGAAGTATGGACATGGCATGATGTGCCATACATGGCCGCAGTGTATACCACTTTAATAATGACGAGCATGTGCAGTATGAACCTGGTAAGGGGTGCCGTACATGGCCGCAGTGTATTTCACTTTAACAATGACAAATACTTCTAGAATGAATCTGACAAGAGGTGCCATACATGACCACAGTGTTTTCCAGTTTAACAATGACACATACTTGCAGTATGGACGTGGCATGATGTGCCATACATGGCCGAAGTGTATACCACTATATTAATGACGAATATGTGCAGTAAGAACCTGGTAAGAGGTGCCATACCTGGCCGCAGTGTATTCCACTTTAACAATGACAAATACTTCTAGAATGAATCTGACAAGACGTGCCACAGTGAATTTCACTTTAACATTTACGAATATGTGTAGTATGAACCTTGTATGACGTTCCATACATGGCCACAGTGGATTCCACTTTAACATTGGCGAATATCTATAGTTTGAACCTTGTATGACGTGCCACACATGGCCACAGTGGATTCCATTATAACATTGGCGAATATCTATAGTATGAACCTTGTATGACGTGCCATACATGGCCACAGTGGATTCAACTTTATCATTGAGGAATATGTGTGGTATGAACTTTGTATGATGTGCCATACATGGCCACAGTGGATTCCAATTTAACATTGACGAATATGTATAGTATGAACCTTGTATGACGTGCCATACATGGCCACAGTGGAGTCCACTTTATCATTGAGGAATATGTGTGGTATGAACTTTGTATGATGTGCCATACATGGCCACAGTGAATTCCACTTTAACATTGGCGAATATCTATAGTATGAACCTTGTATGACGTGCCACACATGGCCACAGTGGATTCCATTATAACATTGGCGAATATCTATAGTATGAACCTTGTATGACGTGCCATACATGGCCACAGTGGATTCAACTTTATCATAGAGGAATATGTGTGGTATGAACTTTGTATGATGTGCCATACATGGCCACAGTGAATTCCACTTTAACATTGGCGAATATCTATAGTATGAACCTTGTATGACGTGCCATACATGGCCACAGTGGATTCAACTTTATCATTGAGGAATATGTGTGGTATGAACTTTGTATGATGTGCCATACATGGCCACAGTGAATTCCACTTTAACATTCACGAATATGTATAGTATGAACCTTGTATGACGTGCCACACATGGCCACAGTGGATTCCACTTTAACATTGACGAATATGTGTGCTATGAACTTTGTATGATGTGCCATACATGGCCACAGTGGATTCCACTTCAATATTGACGAATATCTGTAGTATGAATCTTGTATGACGTGCCATACATGGCCACAGTGGATTCCACTTTAACATTGACAAATATGTGTGGTATGAACTTTGTATGATGTGCCATACATGGCCACAGTGAATATCACTTTAACATTGGCGAATATCTGTAGTATGAACCTTGTATGACGTGCCATACATGGCCACAGTGGATTCCACTTCAATATTAACGAATATATGTAGTATGAACATTGTAGGACGTGCCATACATGGCCACAGTGGATTCCACTTTAACATTGACGAATATATGTAGAATGAACATTGTAGGACGTGCCATACATGGCCACAGTGGATTCCACTTTAATATTGACGAATATCTGTAGTATTAATCTTGTGTGACGTGCCATACATGGCCACAGTGGATTCCATTTTAACATTGACGAATATGTATAGTATGAACCTTGTATGACGTGCCACACATGGCCACAGTGGATTCCAATTTAACATTGACGAATATGTATGGTATGAACTGTGTATGATGTGCCATACATGGCCACAGTGGATTCCACTTCAATATTGACGAATATCTGTAGTATGAATCTTGTATGACGTGCCATACATGGCCACAGCGGATTCCACTTTAACATTGACGAATATATGTAGAATGAACATTGTAGGACGTGCCACACATGGCCACAGTGGATTCCATTATAACATTGGCGAATATCTATAGTATGAACCTTGTATGGCGTGCCATACATGAGCACAGTGGATTCAACTTTATCATTGAGGAATATGTGTGGTATGAACTTTGTATGATGTGCCATACATGGCCATAGTGGATTCCAATTTAACATTGACGAATATGTATAGTATGAACCTTGTATGACGTGCCATACATGGCCACAGTGGAGTCCACTTTATCATTGAGGAATATGTGTGGTATGAACTTTGTATGATGTGCCATACATGGCCACAGTGAATTCCACTTTAACATTGGCGAATATCTATAGTATGAACCTTGTATGACGTGCCGAACATGGCCACAGTGGATTCCATTATAACATTGGCGAATATCTATAGTATGAACCTTGTATGACGTGCCATACATGGCCACAGTGGATTCAACTTTATCATTGAGGAATATGTGTGGTATGAACTTTGTATGATGTGCCATACATGGCCACAGTGAATTCCACTTTAACATTGGCGAATATCTATAGTATGAACCTTGTATGACGTGCCATACATGGCCACAGTGGATTCAACTTTATCATTGAGGAATATGTGTGGTATGAACTTTGTATGATGTGCCATACATGGCCACAGTGAATTCCACTTTAACATTCACGAATATGTATAGTATGAACCTTGTATGACGTGCCACACATGGCCACAGTGGATTCCACTTTAACATTGACGAATATGTGTGGTATGAACTTTGTATGATGTGCCATACATGGCCACAGTGGATTCCACTTCAATATTGACGAATATCTGTAGTATGAATCTTGTATGACGTGCCATACATGGCCACAGTGGATTCCACTTTAACATTGATGAATATGTATAGTATTAACCTTGTATGACGTGCCACACATGGCCACAGTGGATTCCACTTCAATATTGACGAATATCTGTAGTATTAATCTTGTATGACGTGCCATACATGGCCACAGTGGATTCCACTTTAACATTGACGTATATGTGTGGTATGAACTTTGTATGACGTGCCATACATGGCCACAGTGAATTCCACTTTAACATTTGCGAATATCTGTAGAATGAACCTTGTATGACGTGCCATACATGGCCACAGTGGATTCCACTTTAACATTGACGAATATGTGTGGTATTAACTTTGTATGATGTGCCATACATGGCCACAGTGGATTCCACTTCAATATTGATGAATATCTGTAGTATGAATCTTGTATGACGTGCCATTGGCCACAGTGGATTCCAGTTTAACATTGACTAATATATGTTGAATGAACATTGTAGGACGTGCCATACATGGCCACAGTGGATTCCACTTCAATATTAACGAATATCTGTAGAATGAACCTTGTATGACGTGCCATACATGGACACAATGGATTCCACTTCAATATTGACGAATATCTGTAGTATGAATCTTGTATGACGTGCCATACATGGCCACAGTGGATTCCACTTTAACATTGACGAATATGTGTTGTATGAACTTTGTATGACGTGCTATACATGGCCACAGTGAATTCTACTTTAACATTGGCGAATATCTGTAGAATGAACCTTGTATGACGTGCCATACATGGCCACAGTGGATTCCACTTTAACATTGACGAATATGTGTGGTATTAACTTTGTATGATGTGCCATACATGGCCACAATGGATTCCACTTCAATATTTACGAATATCTGTAGTATAAATCTTATATGACGTGCCATACATGGCCACAGTGAATTCCACTTTAACATTGGCGAATATCTGTAGAATGAACCTTGTATGACGTGCCATACATGGCCACAGTGGATTCCACTTTAACATTTACGAATATTTGTGGTATGAACTTTGTATGATGTGCCATACATGGTCACAGTGAATTCCACTTTAACATTGGCGAATATCTGTAGCATGAACCTTGTATGACGTGCAATACATGGCCACAGTGGATTCCACGTTAAAATTGACGAATATGTGTGGTGTGAACTTTATATGATGTGCCATACATGGCCACAATGAATTCAACTTTAACATTGGCGAATATCTATAGTATGAACCTTGTAGGAGGTGCCATACATGGCCACAGTGGATTCCACTTAAATATTGACGAATATCTGTAGTATGAATATTGTAGGACGGGCCATACATAGCCACAGTGGATTCCACTTTAACATTGACGAATATGTGTGGTATGAACTTTGTATGATGTGCCATACATGGCCACAGTGAATTGCACTTTAACATTGGCGAATAACTGTAGTATGAACCTTGTATGACGTGCCATACATGGCCACAGTGGATTCCACTTCAACATTGACGAATATGTATAGTATTAACCTTGTATGACGTGCCACACATGGCCACAGTGGATTCCACTTCAATATTGACGAATATCTGTAGTATGAATCTTGTATGACGTGCCATACATGGCCACAGTGGATTCCCCTTTAACATTGACGAATATGTGTGGTATGAACTTTGTATGACGTGCCATACATGGCCACAGTGAATTCCACTTTAACATTGGCGAATATCTGTAGAATGAACCTTGTATGACGTGTCATACATGGCCACAGTGGATTCCAATTTAACATTGACGAATATGTATAGCATGAACCTTGTATGACGTGCCACACATGGCCACAGTGAATTCCACTTTAACATTGACGAATATGTGTGATATGAACTTTGTATGATGTGCCATGCATGGCCACAGTGGATTCCACTTCAATATTGACGAATATCTGTAGTATGAATCTTGTATGACGTGCCATACATGGCCACAGTGGATTCTACTTTAACATTGACGAATATGTGTGGTATGAACTTTGTATGATGTGCCATACATAGCTACAGTGAATTCCACTTTAACATTGGCGAATATCTATAGTATGAACCTTGTATGACGTGCCATACATGGCCACAGTGGATTCCACTTCAATATTAACGAATATCTGTAGTTTGAACATTGTAGGACGTGCAATACATGGCCACAGTGGATTCCACTTCAATATTGACGAATATGTGTGGTATGAACTTTTTATGATGTGCCATACATGGCCACAGTGGATTCAACTTAAATATTGACGAATATCTGTAGTATGAATCTTGTATGACGTGCCATACATGGCCACAGTGGATTCCACTTCAATATTGACGAATATCTGTTGTATGAATATTGTAGGACGGGCCATACATGGCCACAGTGGATTCCACTTTAACATTCGCGAATATGTATAGTATGAACCTTGTATGACGTGCCATACATGGCCACAGTGGATTCCACTTCAATATTGACGAATATCTGTAGTATGAACATAGTAGAACGTGCCATACATGGCCACAGTGGATTCCACTTCAACAATGACGAATATGTATAGTATGAACCTTGTATGTCGTGCCATACATGGCCACAGTAGATTCCACTTTAACATTGACGAATATGTGTGGTATGAACTTTGTATGATGTGCCATACATGGCCACAGTGGATTCCAATTTAACATTGACTAATATGTATAGTATGAACATTGTATGACGTGCCACACATGGCTACAGTGGATTCCACTTTAACATTGACGAATATGTGTGTTATAACCTTGTATGACGTGCCACACATGGCCACAGTGGATTCCAATTTAACTTTGACGAATATCTGTAGTATGAACATTGTAGGACGTGCCATACATGGCCACAGTCGATTCCACTTCAATATTAACGAATATCTGTAGTTTGAACATTGTAGGACGTACCACACATGGCCACAGTGGATTCCACTTCAATATTGACGAATATGTGTGGTATGAACTTTGTATGATGTGCCATACATGGCCACAGTGGATTCCAATTTAACATTGACTAATATGTATAGTATGAACATTGTATGACGTGCCACACATGGCTACAATGGATTCCACTTTAACATTGACGAATATGTGTGGTATGAACCTTGTATGACGTGCCACACATGGCCACAGTGGATTCCAATTTAACTTTGACGAATATCTGTAGTATGAACATTGTAGGACGTGCCATACATGGCCACAGTCGATTCCACTTCAATACTAACGAATATCTGTAGTATGAACATTGTAGGACGTGCCATGCATGGCCACAGTGGATTCCACTTCAACATTGACGAATATCTATAGTATGAACCTTGTATGACGTGCCATACATGGCCACAGTGGATTCAACTTAAATATTGACGAATATCTGTAGTATGAATCTTGTATGACGTGCCATACATGGCCACAGTGGATTCCACTTCAATATTGACGAATATCTGTTGTATGAATATTGTAGGACGGGCCATACATGGCCACAGTGAATTCCACTTTAACATTGGCGAATATGTATAGTATGAACCTTGTATGACGTGCCATACATGGCCACAGTGGATTCCACTTCAATATTGACGAATATCTGTAGTATGATCATTGTAGGACGGGCCATACATGGCCACAGTGGATTCCACTTCAACATTGACGAATATGTATAGTATGAACCTTGTATGACGTGCCACATATCGCCATAGTGAATTCCACTTTAACGTTGACGAATATGTGTGGTATGAACTTTGTATGATGTGCCATACATGGCCACAGTGGATTCCAATTTAACATTGACGAATATGTATAGTATGAACCTTGTATGACGTGCTATACATGGCCACAGTGGATTCCACGTTAACATTGACGAATATGTGTGGTATGAAGTTTGTATGATGTGCCATACATGGCCACAGTGGATTCCAATTTAACATTGACGAATATGTATAGTATGAACATTGTATGACGTACCACGCATGGCCACAGTGGATTCCACTTTAACATTGACAAATATGTGTGGTATGAACTATGTATGATGTGCCATACATGGCCACAGTGAATTCCATTTTAACATTGGCGAATATCTATAGTATGAACCTTGTTTGACGTGCCATACATGGCCACAGTGGATTCCACTTCAACATTGACGAATATGTATAGTATGAACCTTGTATGACGTGCCACATATCGCCACAGTGGATTCCACTTTAACGTAGACGAACATGTGTGGTATGAACTTTGTATGATGTGACATACATGGCCACAGTGGATTCCAATTTAACATTGACGAATATGTATAGTATGAACCTTGTATGACGTGCTATACATGGCCACAGTGGATTACACGTTAACATTGACGAATATGTGTGGTATGAAGTTTGTATGATGTGCCATACATGGCCACTGTGGATTCCAATTTAACATTGACGAATATGTATAGCATGAACCTTGTATGACGTGCCACACATGGCCACAGTGAATTCCACTTTAACATTGACGAATATGTGTGATATGAACTTTGTATGATGTGCCATGCATGGCCACAGTGGATTCCACTTCAATATTGACGAATATCTGTAGTATGAATCTTGTATGACGTGCCATACATGGCCACAGTGGATTCTACTTTAACATTGACGAATATGTGTGGTATGAACTTTGTATGATGTGCCATACATAGCTACAGTGAATTCCACTTTAACATTGGCGAATATCTATAGTATGAACCTTGTATGACGTGCCATACATGGCCACAGTGGATTCCACCTCAATATTGACGAATACCTGTAGTATGAATCTTGTATGACGTGCCATACATGGCCACAGTGGATTCTACTTTAACATTGACGAATATGTGTGGTATGAACTTTGTATGATGTGCCATACATAGCTACAGTGAATTCCACTTTAACATTGGCGAATATCTATAGTATGAACCTTGTATGACGTGCCATACATGGTCATAGTGGATTCCACTTTAACATTCACGAATATGTATAGTATGAACCTTGTATGACGTGCCACACATGGCCACAGTGAATTCCACTTTAACATTGACGAATATGTGTGGTATGAACTTTGTATTAACGAATATCTGTAGTATGAACATTGTAGGACGTGCCATACATGGCCACAGTGGATTCCACTTCAACATTGACGAATATGTGTGGTATGAACTTTGTATGATGTGCCATACATGGCCACAGTGGATTCCACTTCAATATTGACGAATATCTGTAGTAGGAGTCTTGTATGACGTGCCATACATGGCCACAGTGGATTCCACTTTAACATTGACGAATGTATGTAGAATTAACATTGTAGGACGTGCCATACATGTCCACAGTGGATTCCACTTCAATATTAACGAATATCTGTAGTATGGACATTGTAGGACGTGCCATACATGGCCACAGTGGATTCCACTTCAACATTGACGAATATGTATAGTATGAACCTTGTAAGACGTACCACACATGGCCACAGTGGATTCCACTTCAATATTGACGAATATGTTTGGTATGAATCGTGTATGACGTGCCATACATGGCCACAGTGGATTTGACTTTTACATTGACGAATATATGTAGAATGAACATTGTAGGACGTGCCATACATGGCCATAGTGGATTCCACTTCAATATTGACGAATGTTCGCAACAGAAATTACTTTAAACTCATTTTAGTACTAAATGTATTAGTTTAAGACTATTCGTTTCCTGTGTCAAAGGCTGTTTTGAATAATGTGTTGATGCGCTGTTAATAACATTCAAATTAAACTCTCCGATAATGCTATGCATATTAAATATAACAGCAAAAAAAGAAAATTAACAATTTGAAACAGTCAGCCTACCATATATTTCATATATATTTTACAACATATAAATCATTCATCTAATTTTAATAAGCCAATAAAAATATATTTACAGTATCCCAGACAAATTAATATTGTTATTAGGTCTGTGGTTTATAATACCGTTAAGTACGAACAGTAAATGTACGAATGTCGTGTTATTCTCACGCGACTGTGAATTTCTAACGACTACACCGGTAAGATTATAGAACGCAATCTGTGGAAATAAGGGTTGACCAAAAAAAATACATTGCTTGTTTTGTGTTATTTATTTTATTAAAGATTTGTATATAATATCTAAGCTTGCTTATAAACCTTTACAAAATCGTTTTGGAATTTAATTTATTGGAGAAAGTCTGCACAATTATTGAAATAAATGTGTTTTCAGCATAGTGGGTGGGGTATGGTGGTTAACTGAACATTACGCATTTGCTGTCGCACTTGATTGTTATAATGCAGATCGTCTATTTTATGAACATTACATTGTAAGGATATGAACATTGTTTCAAAAAAGAGAAACACTCTGAAAAGCTATGCGACATAGTTTTGGATTTGATTTATAAAATACACGTTATTTGTTGAATGAGTTTGTTATCTATTCATAATTTTGATAGAGCATCATCAATAAAACTGACCAATCAGTGACCAGAAATAAGACCTACCTAATTCATTCTGGTAGGTGATAAACTCGGTCTTTATCCTTGATGTTCAACCAAGTTTACTGTTAAAATTAAGGTATCTACAATGTGGTTCTTTTAAAACCCTGCATATTTCATGCACATTCATGCAAACTGATTCAACATACATATCTTTCAAAATCAAAATCTTGAAAATTATCATCGTTTTACTTTGGCAAAGATTTTTATTTTACTATAGAACCTAAGGATAAAAACCGAGTAACACAAATTTTATCACCTACTGAAAATAAGATAAAATCTCAACTTCTCTGAAATGAATAATTATGAATTTATACTTGACAGTTGGTAAATGTATCGTGATACTAAAAACACTTGTCCGTGCCATTTCTGCAGAACCCCTTGATAAATTTTGTGAGAAGAATCGATTTGAAATGGAGATGCGCATATATTTGTTTCGTTCGAGTTTGATGACATTTGGCCTTTCAAACGGGCTGTATTATGGTATGGGGTTGAGGGGTTGTCCGCCTGTCTGTTCGTCCGCAACACAATTGCGCATTACGGGCGATAACTTTGAAACAATTTACACTCGTGAAACTTCATTGGTAGATGTGTGGAGAATTCCTATTGTTTTTTGGGGTCAACAGGCAGGACTTTTTCTAGGTGTCCCATGGGGCCGACAAACGGCCCTGTTCCCTATGGAAAATTATTTCCCAAAATAACTGGAAAAAGCCCTGCCAAGTCAAAGCCACCATGACCTTATATGAAAATATGCATTCTGAACGCTTTGAAACAATAACACGTACACTCATGAAACTTCATAGGTACATTGCCCTAGGTAAGAGGAGAATATGTGTTGTTTTGGGGTCAGTATGTTAACGGTTAAGATCATCGTGACTTTATATGAAAATATGCCGTCCGGATGAAACCATAAGGCCAGAAAAAAACAATAACTGTGTTTCTGGATAGTCATACTCAGCTGAAAAAAATAGGGTATAGGTAGGTATTTTTTTATGCCCCCGGCATAAGACAATGCCGAAAGGGGAATTAAGTGTTACAGCCGTCGGACAAATTGGTTTCTGCTGAATAACTTTTGAAAGGGTCCATGTTTTGAATTAATATTTGGTGTGTCACTTTGTAATTATAAAATACACGTCAAGTTCGATCTCGGTCAACGCTGGTTATGTTATGCAGGAGTTGTGGCCCCTTTTCGACTTAATTTTCTGCAACAAAATAACTTTTCAAAGGGTCTCCTCATTTTTTTTATATATAAAAAACTACGGTCGGCGTCGTTGAATAGGGACGATGAGGTAACCAAAAACAGTGTATTTTTCCATAACATTTCACAGGAACATTGCCCTAGGTGAGGGGAGGAAGTCTATTGTTTTTTGTTGTCAGTATGTAGAAGGTCTAACACGTAGGCCTAATAAAAAAACATGTGTGTTTCCGGTTTCCCAACCGACCCTACTTTATCACCGCCGACCCTAAATATTTTTAGCGAAAAAAATTAAAAAAAAAAAAAAATTGTTTTTGTTTATTCAAATGATAATTTTATTAGCCAGAGTTGTTAACAGGGTTCTCAATAGACTTTAAAAGTGAAGAGTCATATGACCCTTGACTCAAAAATCTCAAGGGTCAAAATTGAAAAAGCAAGAGTCAAATATAAATCGAAACGCCGTTTTACAAAACATCCTTTAATAACTTTAATTGTAGTGAATTCTGTAAATATTGTATTACAAAGAAAGGTGTGCAAGAATATATATACATGTGAACTTAAAAAACTACTATTCCATTTTACAATAATGTGTCATTATGTCAAAGATTCCAAAGTGATGTAAGGATGTTTTATAAATTGGGGTCCACATTTGTAAATATTATAAGTTATTGGTGTTATTTTAACACAATCTCTGTTTGCACCAATTGTATACGTATGTATATTTGGAACATTAAACAAGAAAACAAAGGACAGTGTATCTTTAATGTACGTTTAATTCTCAAGAAATCTATTCTCATTTTATTTATTTCAAAAAATAATTCTGTAGTATAGTACACTCTATAATATTATATAATAGACGAAAATATACTTCTTTGCGCCATTTATTTGTGAATTTAACATACATGAATTAATAAAGTCCGTTACTCGACAGCACAAACAATGTCCGTAATCGCAAAATATCACAATGCGTAATGTCCGGTAAGTTTTGACTGAATGGCAACCCAGGTTAAAAAACGCTCTTTTTATGTACATTTCGCCGATTTATAAATATTTAAATTATCCTCATTAAAACTATATTTCTTTATTCTTTAAAACGTGCGTAAAACAAAATTAACGAACAACAACACAAATCAACAAACACAAATAAAGTCAATTTTATTTTTGCCGATTTTACCTGTTCACACGTTTGACCGCTAGCTTCTGTTTTATCGCAATTCAATTTAATTAACCCCCTAATCAATCAGAAGCCGGTAGCAATCAATTAAACAGTTAATCCAATCAAGTCATAATAGTCTTCACCCGCGCAAAGCATCATAAACTTCAAAGATAATCATTAAATTATCAACACAATAGCAGCGATTAGATTGCACAGTGACACCATTTACAGACAGGTTATTTCCCCCCAAGATGCGACAGCAGCGAATTTGATTGGTCGAGAGGCGATCAAGGTCGTCAGGCAAGGTGTCAATCACTGTTTATATATAAGCCTCGTGCCCAGAGGCAAATAACCCTTAATACATCCATATACACCTGTGATACGCAACTGCTGCCCTTGCATTTCAAGTAAAAAAAGTGAATTGCCCAACAAACCCCATAACAATGACCTTTTAAAAAATATATGCGGTACCTTGTCAGTACGCGCATACAACAACAATGCCCCAAAAAACCCAAACCAGGGGCCTTGCCCCATAAAAGAGGGTTATGGTCACCTGGTATTAATATAAAATACGATACCATGCCGGGCAACAAGCAGGGCAGTACGCGTATCCCACATCGCCCCACGGTCCGTCACCCTAGGACAAACCAATTATAACAAGTAATGCAGTTGCGTACCAAAACACAAAGTAAAATCAAAAACAGTCTAAAAAACCACCAAACACACGCATAATCATAGCGCGCGAAATTAGGTTAAATTAACCGCCAGTGCTATGATTATATATTTGGCAGACAATTCAGACACTTTGGTCGACTCTGAGGCGGAGTCTTTCAATTCAAAATTCAAAATCAAAACCTTTTTTAGTCCAAACATAATGCCGAGCCAACGGGGGATTCTTCACGGGGGCTCATATGGTAGAGGGACTATAAACCTTAGAATGAAACAGAAAAAAAAAATCACTGTTTATGCAGCTGTGATGTAAATAGGTATTGGGTTGATGCTTGGAAGCAAATACACGCGCGTCATAAAAACGCACAGGTCGTAAATTAGATGCGTCAGAAATGGGTCAAATTGAAATTCCATGCGTCAAAACGCGTGTGTACGCGTCTGTTGAGAACCCTGTGTTAAGCATCTAATCTGGATTGCAAAGGTTATCAAAAAGTTGCCTTAGTACAGAAATGGCATAATATATGCAAACAATATATATATAAAAAAAAATCTAAAAAACAACTTTTTCCTACCCTAACTTTTTGACAGGGTGAAACCAGAAACACATGTTGTTTTTTTAGGCCTTACTAATAAAACTTCAAAGGTACATTCGCCTTGTTAGGAGGAGGAACCCTACTGGTTTTGGGGTCTTTGAAACCATAACACCTACAGTCATAAAACAATGAAATAACATTGTCCTAGGTGAGAGAAAGAACAAAAATGTTTTTGGGGTCAGTAGGTTCAAGGTTAACGTCACCATGGCCTTATATCATAATATACAATTTCGGACGATGACCATGAAACTTGATAGGTACATTGCCCTAGGTGGGAGGAAGATCCTATTGTTTTTGGAGCAGTAGGTTAGAGGTAAAGGTCAACAGGACCTTATATGGAGGTGATGACTTTGAAATAATAACACCTATACTCCTGAAATTTCATTGATACATTGCAGTCTGCGAAATTAGCGGCTGTCCAGTTGTCCGTGACAACTAATTTACAAACAGGACTACCACGTGTTCCCACTTTGGTTGTCCGATCGGACAACCAAAATTTCTGAAAGCGCAAAATTTGTCAATCAAAATAAGTATAATAGTCGAACAGGTAACACGATTTCGGCTATTTCATTGATGTTGAGAAATAACTGTGACACCGGTATAAACGCTACGAGGTATTGATCAATTAATTGTATCCCTCTGTGGAAGGTCACAACACATCACGACCCCTTGTTTTTGATCGAATTTTGCCGAATTCTTTATTTTGTAAAGAGCGATCAATCGGAACTGCCTCGCCGGATTCCGTCACTCGGGAATCCACATTTACCGGTACGAAAAATTGGCAAAGAGTTCCGATCGAGAGCAACGGAAAATTACAATTATACACGAACGGTTCGGGAATTATTCCATCCAATGAGAATAAAATAAACATCATCAATATGCTAATTTAGCGCATGTGTCGCTAAAAACGTGTTTCCGGTTATCACAAAATGTCAATATTGCGGTACGTGACGGGTGCCATTCCTGGTAAACGGTTAAAACCAGTGAAAGGGTCCAAACAAGAGAAGTAAGCGTTACGAATCTTCTTTCTTTATACAAAAGAATAATGAATAATGAATATATATTGTGAAGACATCATGTTTTGTTTTGTTTACATATATCATTAGAGTAATAAAGCCTTCAGGTTTTAAAAGTAGCATTTCGGGCAACCACTTTTCCTTTCGGGCAACCATTTTTTGTTGAAATGGTTGCTTGAAGGACAACCAAGTCCAAAAGTTAATTTCGCAGACTGCATTGCCCTAGGTGAGAAGAGGAACCCTATTGCTTTTTGGGTCAGTAGGTCAAGGTCACCTTCATCTTATATGGAAATTCACATTTTGCTGAATAACTTTATAACATTTGCACTCATGGAAATTCACAAGTGCATTACCATTGTTAAATAGAAGAACCCTATTGTTTTTGGACTCGGGTCAAAGTATATGGAAATTCACATTTTGCTGAATAACTTCATAACATTTGCACTCATGAAACTTCACAAGTGCATTACCATTGTTAAATGGAAGAACCCTGTTGTTTTTGGACTCGGGTCAAAGGCAATGGTCACCAAGCCCTTTTAAAGTATAATACCTACCACTATGAAGCGTGTTTTTTTGTTAAAGCTCAATGTCAGACTCCACACCTAGGAAATGCTTATTACATAATAACCAAGGGAAAGTGCTTGTTTCGCAATCATAAAATGAAATAGGTTTAACCTTAACCAGTCTTTCAAATAAAATTTCCATGTCACTAGCCCAAATTCTTATATACTCCATGAAAATCGGTACTTTTTCCTTTAGCCCGACTTTACGAGCCCCGGGCTTGGGGCTAGTGGGTTAATTCGAAGACTGCTAAACTAACATAATAATGTTACGGGAACAGGCGTATAATGCCCTTTACGCAGGCACTCTTGTTGTACCACCTAGGAAATGCCTCAGGAAGTAGGCATATAATGTCCCATTAGGCGGCGCTCTTGTTTATGGAGTTATGGCCTTTAAAAAAACACTTCATAATTTGTTTTATACTATTTGGCCATAAACTCTAAATGGACATAAACTGTAGATGGATTTTCACCAAACTTTGTGAGAAGCATCAGTATGGAGTGGAAATGCGCATATTGTCATAGCTTTCTGGTTCAGTTGTTTTTCACAGAGTTATGGCCTTTGAATATTTGCAAAACATTGTGAGAAGCGTCGGTATCATCAAGTTAAAGTTCTGTCATTTAACTTTTTACTTTTCTTTTCAGATAATGCCACGTCTTAAGAAAAAATCTTGTTTGCAACGGTCAACGGCGAGTAAAGAATCGATGACAAAGAAGAGGAAGGGGAACGTAAGTATTGAATCAGGTGAGTATGTAGACATGACTCGAGGAAGTGGCCTCGTTAATAACACAGCAATGAGACTGGACGTGATGCCAATTGACGATCAGACTCGGGGAAGTGGCCTCGTTAAAAACACAGCATCGGGACAGGCATCAATAACGAGTGACGAGACTGGAGGAAGTGGCCTCTTTAAAAACACAGCATCGGGACATGATGACTCCATCATCGGCATGGAGTCGTCGCCAAAAACATATTCAAACACGTACTCAAAAACGTTCTCAGGAACTTACTCAGAAAGATGCTTGGAATCACTAGAAACTTGCTCAGAAATTTGTCAAGAAAATTACAATGAAACCTTTTTTGATCCTGATGTTGAAGCTATCATTAAACCTGTTGTACAATCTGCTGTGGAGCACACTAAGACTGTAAGTAATACATCACTTAAAGAACAGAAGAATGAAACTATTCCAAGAAATGATTTCGAAACTGGGTTTGAAACAGAAGATGTGTCAGTTTATGAAACAGTGGCTGTGCAATATAAGGAAACATATACTGCAACAAGGATAATTGAATGTCATGGTTTACCATTTGGAGCTGAAGTATTGCTTCATGGCTCTTTTCATCAAGGTGATGATCGTTTTTGTGAAATTTCACGGGGTAGTCAATGTGTTGCAAATGCACTCTCTGCGGTCTTGTTTTCACGTTATTCAGAAGTAAAGAATTCCATAGAATTGGACACTATCCTTTCCTTTGGTGATTGTCTTTATAGAAAAATTGTTCAAAATTTAATTGCTAATGACAAATTTAGATGCCATCTTTTGTGCTTTGATGACTTGCCAGATACAGTAGAATATCACTCTGAGGAGATAACAGTCCAGAAAGGAGACATTGTCAGTGGAAGTCTCATAGGTTGCATAAATAGTGTAAGTTTACCTACACTGCATGTTGCTATTCAGACTGTGTTAAATGAGAATTTGTCTAGTTTGATAATTGTTGGTGCAGTTTGTTCAGCTGTCTTTCATAACAATGGACTTTTTTACTTCTTTGATTCTCATTCTCACGGACAAAATGCTCTGTCTGCTCCAGATGGCTCCTCAATTTTAATAGGTTTTAAAGTTATTGATGATCTGGTGACTTACATGTATGCTTTTTATTCCAGTCTGAACATTGATTTCTCTTCACAGTTTGATGTTATACCAATTGGTCTGAGAAAGCCGTCACTTACTTATAACCCGAAATTGTCACATGTACCTACAACTCGAACAACTCTTTTAGATAATTACTTCCAAGACCAAGAAATTAAAGCCTTGAAAAAGCATGATGCTGATATTGAAAGACACTCAAAGAAAGACAAGAACTCCTACATGAAAACATATATGACAAAACGAAGGCAAGATCCTAGTGTCAAATTAGCAGAGAAAACGAAAAGGCAGAAAATGCGTCAAGATTCTTTATTTAGAGCAAAAGAGCTGGAAAATAAACGTAAAGCACGGCAAGATCCTTGTGTAAAATCAACAGAAAAAAACAAAAGACAGAAAATGCATCAAGATCGTTTAATTAGAGCGAAAGAAAAGAATCAAGAGCTCGAAAGTAAACGCAAAGCACGGCAAGACCCTAGTGTAAAATCAACAGAAAAAAACAAAAGACAGAAAATACGTCAAGATCTTTTAATTAGAGCGAAAGAAAAAAATCAAGAGCTGAAAAGTAAACGCAAAGTACGGCAAGATCCTAGTGTAAAAGCAACAGAAAAAAACAAAAGACAGAAAATACGTCAAGATCCTTTAATTAGAGCGAAAGAAAGAAATCAAGAGCTGGAAAGTAAACACAAAGCACGGCAAGATCCTAGTGTAAAATCAGCAGAAAAAACCAAAAGACAGAAAATACGTCAAGATCCTTTAATTAGAGCGAAAGAAAAAAATCAAGAGCTGGAAAGTAAACGCAAAGCACGGCAAGATCCTAGTGTAAAATCAACAGAAAAAACCAAAAGACAGAAAATACGTCAAGATCCTTTAATTAGAGCGAAAGAAAAAAATCAAGAGCTGGAAAGTAAACGCAAAGCACGGCAAGATCCTTTATTTAGAAATCGGGAGGCTAAACTTGAAATGAAATCCAAACAAAAGAAACGATATAATGCATACTACAAAGCTATTGAAAGCGAAAAAAAGTGTCTAAGTAGGTCATTTGTATCATTCAGAATACAGGAAAAGTCAAGAGAAAAGCAATCATTAAGAGAAAAGAGAAAAAAAACAGGTTTTCAAGCCAATGAAAAGAATTTGCGAGAAGCACGAAAATATGGTTCTGACCTAAATGAATGTATTTCGAAATTCAAACAAGCAGTTTCTACTGGACCTGTATATGTTTGCACCTGTTGTCACCAAACATGGTTTAAACATTCTGTAGAAACCGCTAGCACAGTTGCTAACCTTCTTGATCAATCTTTGGTACAGCATCATTTTACAAAGTACATATCTGTGGATAATAAAGAGTGGATATGTAAAACCTGTTCTAACATCTTAAAGAAAAACAAAACTCCTAGTCTTTCAGTTGCAAACAAAAACACATTTCCAATTAAGCCCAAAGAACTTGAGTTACATCAGCTAGAAGAGAGACTTGTTGCATTAAGAATTCCATTCATGCAAATAAGAGAACTTCCAAGAGGTGGACAACTATCGGTGAAAGGAAATGTTGTTAATGTGCCAGTTGATATCCAGCCTGTCATTGAAAGTTTACCTAGGGCTTTTGACACGCAAGTAACAGTGCCAGTGAGGCTAAAAAAGAAACTTTCATACAAGAAGTGTGATTTTACTGAAAATGTACGGCCATTACAAGTTATCAGCGCTCTTCATTGGTTGATGAACCATAGTGACCTGTACAAGAATTCTGGTATACATATTGATAAAAATTGGTTGCAAAACACATCAGAAAATTGCACAGAAACTGTACAAGAGTTCTTTGGAAGAAGTAATATGAGGGAATTTGCTACAGATGATGTTATGAACGAACAAACAGAAAATGTTACCAAAAATGAAAATGACTATGAATCTGACCATTTTAGTGAAATTGATGAAAATGAAAAAGTTGTTGGCAACAGTGATACAATGATCGAGTCGGCTGATCCGACGACAAACACAATTTACACATTTGCACCCGGTGAAGGGCAAATACCCATAAGTTTATATCAAGATACCAATGCTGAGTATTTATCATTTCCGTCAGTATTTTGCGGTCAAACAAGACCTACGAATGAAGACAGAACTGTTCCTGTTCATTATAGTGACATATGCAAAATGGAACTTCGTCATATTGACAGAAGGGTGGCCTCAAATGTTCCAAACATTTTCTTTAAAATGAAAAAACTGCAACTGAAACAAGTTTCAGACAAAGTGCATCTAGCTTTAAGAAGGTGTAAAACGGAAGGTAAAAGACTTACGGTATCACAGGTATTAAACCCAGAATGTCAGGAAAATCTGGTAAGGCTTGATGAAGGCTTTTACATTTTTCGAACTTTGAGGAGTTCTCCACCATATTTAGAAGCTCGAAAAAAAGATGTGTTTGCTATGATACGCCAGTTAGGACTACCTACATGGTTTACCTCATTGTCATCTGCAGATACAAGATGGTTTGATTTGCTTAAAATTTTAGCATTAGTTAATAACGGACAAACTCTTAAAGATGAGGATGTTGAGAAAATGACTTGGGCAGACAAAACCAAACTTGTTCAAACTGATCCAGTGACATGTGTTAGATACTTTGATCACCGTGTACAGGAGTTTATAGGAAGTGTACTTAAAAGCAATCATGAACCATTGGGAAAAGTCAATGACTACTTTTATCGTGTCGAATTCCAGCAGAGAGGTTCTCCACATATTCACATGCTTATATGGATTGAAGGTGCTCCAGCATATGAAACACACGCAGATGAAAAAGTGGTTTCATTCATTGATCAGTATGTTTCGTGTTCAAAAATTGATGACCCACTTGTTGACTTCCAAGTACACAAGCATTCACGATCGTGCAGAAAAAAAGAAAAGGCTATTTGCAGTTTTGGATTTCCAATTCCACCAATGAAAAAAACAGTTATCCTGGAGCCACTGCATGGTTGCAGATGAAGCTGAAATGAAAAAGTACAAAGAACTGTTTTCTTCAGTCCAAAAAAAGTTAAATGAGATGAAAGAAGGTGATTTATCGTTTGAACAATTTTTGACTGAACTAGATACAAATGAAGAAGAATATGTTAAAGCTGTTCAAAGTTCAGTAGATGGACCGAAAGTATTTTTGAAAAGGAATGTTAACGAAGTGAGAATAAATGTCTACATGAAAACCATTTTGACAGCTTGGGGAGCCAACCATGACCTTCAGTTTGTTTTAGATCCATATGCATGTGCTGTTTATATAGTATCATACATCAGTAAAGCCCAAAGAGGAATGAGCATCCTCATGAATGAAGCATGTAAAGAAGCAAGAAAAGGAAACATGGATTTAAAGAAGCAAGTAAGACATATCGGTAACAAATTCTTGAATAGTGTTGAAATCAGTGCACAAGAAGCATGCTACCTTGTTCTACAACTTCCAATGACCAAATGTACGCGAGATGTCATATTCATAAACACATCACCACCTGAGAAGCGTACATTCCTTTTGAAATCTAAGGAAGCCTTACAAAAAATGTCTGAAAACTCAACAGATATCGAGGCAGACAATATAGTTAAAAGGTATTCAAAAAGGCCAAGGCAGCTTGAACACTGGTGTCTTGCTGATTATGTATCACAACTTGAAATCATATATCCAGCAACTGATGACATGTTTCGTGAAGATTATGAGCATAATGATGATGAAAGAAACGAGCCCGAAGAAATTGATCCAGACATGTCGGTTAAGGAAGGAATAAAAATAACGTTGAAAAGTGGCATCAAAATTAAATCAAGAAAAAAGCCTAAAGTATTACGTTATGTTCGTTATTCACTGAAAGTGGATCCAGAAAACTATTACAGAGAAAAACTGTTATTATTTCATCCATGGCATAATGAGAGTGAAGATGTTTTAGCTGGACATAGCTCTTATGAAGCTCGTTACTTAGCTGTGAAGAATTTCATAGACATTAAAGTCAAAGAATATGAGAAAAATGTTGATCAGTTAAATGAGGCAATGGAAAGGGCTGCTGATGACTTGAACTTCGATGAAATAGCACCAAGCAATGAGCAAAGAGAATCTGATGATCTGCTAACGGGTTCATTGGCAAGTGATCAGTTTGTTTGTTTTGATCCAGATCGTCCGCAAGTACAACGTCAGTATGACATAGGAAATGACATTGGTGCTTCAGTAGCATTGGTAGATATTACTGTTAATTCTAAACGAATGTCTGATGCAAATTATAGATCACTTGTACAGTCATTAAATAAAAAGCAACATGAGTTCTTTCAGCATATTCTTCAAAGTGTCAAACAAAACCTGGAGCCTTTGCATGTATTTCTGTCTGGTGGTGCTGGTGTTGGAAAATCGGTAGTTGTATCAGCTTTACACGAAGCATTGTTGCGACATTTGTCTTCTACTGCAGGTGACAATCCTGATGTTTGCAAAGTACTTCTGTGTGCGCCTACTGGAAAAGCTGCTTTTCACATAAGTGGTATGACTATCCACTCAGCATTTCGTATCCCAGCTAGTCAAGGCTACTCCATCAAACCACTGGACAGTAACACACTTAACACCTTGCGAACTATATACAGAGATCTCGCTGTTGTAATGATTGACGAAGTTTCAATGGTTGGAAACAACATGCTGATGCTAATCAATCACAGGCTTCAACAAATTAAAGGCTCAACTCTATTTTTTGGTGGTGTTCACATGATTCTGATTGGCGACCTGTTTCAGTTAAAGCCTGTAATGGATGGATGGATGTTTGAAAACTTAAAGAACAACTTTGGTCCTCTTGCAACAAATTTGTGGCAGGAATTCTTTACAATGCATGAACTTGACGAAATTATGAGACAAAAAGATGACAAGAACTTTGCTGAGATTTTGAATAGGCTACGTGAAGGAAAGCACCAACAAAGTGATATTGAAGTTCTTAAACAACGTGAAATAAAAACGGCTAACCCAAATTATCCAAAGGATGCTATTCACCTTTTTAACACAAATGCCAGCGTGGATTCGTTCAATAAAGCAGCCTTTCAATTATCGCCTGGTATCAAAATTGTTACAACAGCTTTCGATGTTGTAGTTGGAGATGATACGAAAGCTGTAAAAGAACAACTCCTTTCAAGGTTACCAAATGATGCTTCAAAAACAGCTGGTTTGCAGAAGAAACTCGGTATAGCAGTTGGGATGACATATGACCTATGTGCAAATCTTGACGTTAATGATGGTCTAGCCAATGGTTCCAGTTGTTGTATCCAATTAATAGAAAGCAAACAACAGAATACAGACAGACCAAGCATTGTTTGGGTCAAATTTTATGATCAAAATGTAGGTTCTGAATGGCGGGCCAAATACAGACATTTATATCATATTGGTATTGATCCTTCTTGGACACCCATTTTTGATATCAAAAGAAACTTTGTTTACTTCCGAAAAACTTTTCTGAGGATTCAGTTTCCCCTTCGCCAGTCTACAGCTAAAACTGTTCATAAATCGCAAGGTGACACTTTGAGTGAAGTTGTTATTGACATGTCTGGCACACGGGTCTTTTCTCATGCTCACTACGTTGCCATTAGCAGGGCAAAAACACTAGAGGGACTCCATATTCTGAATCTTAATGAAACGAAGATATCGGTGTCTGAAAAAGTCAAACAAGAAATGACCAGGTTACGAAATGAACAAATTCTTGCTTTGTGTTATGTTCCACTATATCAAATTCAAGACATGCTGGCAAAAATTGTGTTTTTGAATACTCGATCTTTGAAATGTCATAAAGATGAAATATTTCATGAACCAAATGTTCAAGATGCAAACATGGTTTGTCTTGTTGAAACATGGCTTACTGCTTCAGATGAATTGCATTCCTTGAATGTACCAGGATATCAACTATTCAGAGCAGACGGGTACCAAAGTGGTAACACAAGGCCACATCGGGGTATTGCATTGTATTTTAAAGAAGGTATCCCTGTTGTGCAAAACAAAACGCTTGTTCAGCAAGATCTTGAAATTGTCCTGACAGAACTTTTGTTTGACACAAGAAGAATAATTGTTGTTACATTGTACAAATCTCACTCATGTTCAATAAGTTCCTTCAGAAAACACTTAGTCGAGTTTGTGTCACCCGTCACATACAACACAGAGTTTGTAATTCAAGGCGACTTCAATTTTGATATCTTACAAGGAGAAAATACAGTCAGTACCTTCATCGAAGAACAATTTCATTGCAAGCAACTTGTTCAAAAAGTGACTCATAATTCAGGATCACTTATTGATCATGTTTACTCAAACATTGCATCTATCACAAGCGAAGTGATAGAGTGTGTTTGGTCAGATCATGCCTTAGTTTATTCTGCAATAGCTCATTAAAAACTCTTTCATCACACATTGCATCTAGAAAACTAAAAATATATAGCATATGACTTTAACAAAACACCACTTTCCTGTAGTAGTACTCTATTCTTCAACCCACCAGGATAAAAATTATTCCTACTTACTGCATAATGCAGTCAGTAGGAATAAGGCGGTTTGTGTCAGAAATGGGTTGGCCGCCACCCTTCAGTATATATAATCAAAGTGGTCAAGAGACCACTTCTATTAAGAGACCATCTGCTAAAATAGACCACCACTTCATTTCCCAACTGTAATGTTTTGAATTAAAATACTCCTGTATTAAGAAGCCACCAATTTTTGCTCTTCCCTTGAGTGGTCTCTTAATAAACTTGGTCTCTTAACACAGGATTGACTGTACTTTAATAATTGTTAACTGATCATTCCTATGCATTTGTTATTATGAACTCATATATTAATCTCTATGCATTTGTTATTATGAACTCGTATATTAATCTCTATGCATTTGTTATTATGAACTCGTATACGGTATTAAGATGTTTTTTTACTTATTACAGTTACGTATTATGTATTATTGTTTTTTATGGCCGCCACCACGGAATGCTTAAACCAGCACATGACAATCTGACAACTTGTCATAAAAATTTAAAAAAGGGTATTAATCTAACATTAATCATGATTCTGACTTAAATGTGCATGCATATTTTTAAATAAATTGTAAAAAAAAAATGAAAAGTTAATTTCTTATTGTCGCTATCTGTATAATTCTGCAGACAAACAATGTGCCCGAAATAAAATCTTATCTCGACAGTTACTTTCCTATCCCGTCAGGTACACCTCTTTTTATGAAATTAGGGTATATTTGATGATGTCTGGGTATTTTTAAACAAGACACAAATTTCTTATGAGAAAAAAGGTAAATTAAATGATTTTAAATGATCAACATGATAAATAGATTACTATGTTAGTGCCTGATCGTATCCAGTTTATTAGGTTTAGCACAAACATTCTTCTCAGCCTCACCTGATAAACTGGATGTGATCAGACACTAACATGATATTCTACAATAGGTTTAAATTATTTATTATATACCTATCAATAATATATACATAGTACCTTCATTTTCTTACAATGGAATACAACAACCTGTATCACACTACAGGTTATCACTATGTTACTAAAAATAGAATTAGTATCACTATCTTACTAAAAATAGAACAGCGGTTTTTACAATGATTCAAGCAAGTATTACGCCACTATACGAGAGAACGTAAAGAAGACGTTACGTCATACAAACAAAACAAGTAGGTCAGACCAATGAACACCAACACCTTAAAACTACATACAATTTCCCGCTGCACTTTATCGAGAAATAATATGCTTTATTGAATGTGTATGCAATATCAATGCAAATATTTCTATATTAATGATGTGTAAGAGGTATATAATAAAAGGATCATTACTAGAGTAACGTGTTTTGGAAGTTTGTATCACCTCTCGTAGGTAAAACCCAGATCAGGATCACACTCGAGGCTCCGCCTCTCGTTCAATCCTTGATCTGGCATCATTTACCTACTTGAGGTGATACAAACATCCAGAAACCATTACTCTAGTAATAATCCTATTATATTATCTGAGGACGATATCATCAACAATTACTAATAGGCAAAAAAGCAATTCTAATACATGATAACAGTTTTAAATATGAAAATTAGGTAGAAAAACTTAGACGACTGTACGACTTTAAAGATAGTCAAGACTTTTAAATACTAGAGCTTTCAGACAGTTTTAAGATGAATATATGTTAACTTATTCAGATGTTAATTTTACTTGTATTATTGTAATATTTTGCTGTATAATGACACCAAGTTTGACGAAGATGACGTGAAAGACTAATATGGAAAGAACGATATGGTCAGATTTCAAGCACCTGGTTTGTGATCACTTGAATTGGACGCCATGCACTTTCAATACAGACAACAAGAATTCTTCACATTACCAAACATTAAAACAACGGTAATATATTGTTCCAGATGGTAATAGACTGTCATGACAGACATAGTTTTACAACAACTTTGTTAGATAATTTTTCTTTTGAGAGAACAGCTTTACCATTACAGACAAACGAGAAAATGGGCGTATAGAAACTACATCACTCAAATGCAATGGCATCGTACGCTCGCACTGTACTACAAAGAGCAAATTAAATATACCGTGAAAAGGACAATACACAGCACAAAGTGTGGTGAAGACAGGGTTACTGACTTGGAACACTCAGTAGGCAGATAACAAATAAAGCTTCTACGTTACATTACATTTATCAGTAAGAACAGCTTTGTCAAAGTCAGTATTGGTTCCATGTTTAGCTAAAATTCAACAAGGTTAATGTACATACAATGATTGAACATATCGTAAACTGGAACAGGCAATATCAGGATGTGAACATTTAAGAATATAGATATAAAAATCGAACAGGAAAAGTAGCATTCAAGAACGACAATCAACCACAAACACACACAGAAACTTCAAAAGTAATACCATTCTGTGAAAAGGGAAATTAGGGCCAATTAGTAGTTATTAAAGATCTGAAATAGAATCGTATCAAAGATCCATAAGAAATAATGTTTACAATTTGTAAACTTACGGACGGTTAAAAGAAGTCCAAAACCCGACAACAGTATCTAATAATAAATAGATCACAAGGAAAGTTGAAGAAAACCATAATAAAAGGAGCCAAAATTTCGATGAGCACAAAACCTTCAATGCAGTATATGAAACACACGTTTAAGGAAAAACTGGATCAATGAATGTCATACAATCCCTGTGGGATGAAAAGATAACAAGTTCAAAATATATTGACTACAGTTGGTATTGGAACTGTGATAACTGTTTTGCATATGAAGATATGAAATATGTAGTGTTTTGTTCCAGTATTGCTGAACCATTATCAGAAGTGCATACAACATCAAGTGTTATACTTCCAAGGTTGCAAAGATGCACAAGAACAGTTATGGACTAAAACCTCGTATTGGTTCCAAATTCCATGTATTGTTCATCAAGATTTATATCAAATGATTCATTGCAAATTGGAACAGACTACCCAGCAGCATTTCCATATTTAAAAAAAAGCGACTTCTGCAAACAAAACTGAATTCATATATGTGCATGAAGAATATATATTACCCAACCTTGCCATGGAACGACACGTCTAGTGTTGTGTCATAATTGAAAGTGCATATATCTTCCAAGTGGATCATTCCAGGATCGCAAATCCTATTCTGTGCCATAAACACTTACAGAAATAACCTCTACTAATCCTATAGAGAACTGAACATAGATTACTGGTCATCCAACAAATGAAAAAGAACCTTCAACCACTTCCATAAAAATGACCTGAAAAATATGGAAACAGAGACATAATATATTATATATATATTGTAAATATATACATGCACATAGATTCATTGATATATGATTCTCATATACGAAGGCTGTTCAGATATTACATGGACATTTTAATAGTCAATACACTGTTATACAGTATAAGTAAATTATTACAATAAAGGTTTTTACATTTTCACTTTCATATAGGTAAACATTACAAAAGTATTTGAAACAGATTTCAAAAATTCAAGTTTTAAAGATCCCACTGTAAACTTAAAAACAAGGAATTGTTCATCTACTTATTTTATATTTATCTTAGTTTCCCTTGTATTCATAACATTCAATTGAAATTTTGAAACACCAGTTACAATGCTATTTCAGTCTTGTGTATTTTTGTAGTTTTACAACAAAAGACATCACGTTTTGAACTGCTCCATAGATGCATTAATCAGGCTATTAGGTCATTAATTGCAACATAGCTCACATGTGATATCGATTTTTGGTTAAAATCATTTTATTTCTTATCAGTTGGATTACAACATAACTTGCATCTTAAAGGTTTACGTCAATCAATAAGAGCAATATCGAAAAAAGTCCACGCATTATTTCAACAGCCCTCGTATACAAAACACAACCATTTACATATGAACATCACAGTTCACATTGATGAAATCTGTAAAACGTTTTTATTTTGTCATATACACATGTAATACGCGCAATGAATAGGGCCACTGCAGGTCCCATTGGAAGGAAAGAGAAGTAAAAATCTCCCCCCCCCCCACCCCCTTAATCATGACCCCTGCATTGTTTCAGGTGCCATCTTTCATATATCACTAGAGCAGTGGCAGAAAAACTATAATGTCACTCAAGTGTAAATGGAATATCTACAATACAATTTGCAGCAACTCTGCAGTTCACGGTAAGAAGGTTCTAGGCCCGTTCTCGATATTTTATCTCAATGTACAGGGAGGATGAGCCTGGCATGTTCATGCTTTGAGGCGCCATATAATCTTTCATGTGTTGCTGAGCCTTAAAACCCCAATTCCATTCATGTACACATGCAATTGAAACACTGTCATGGTATTATACTGTTATTACTAATTTTTTTCGTCTTACTGATGACAAGAGAGAGTACAGTACTGGTTCTACCCAGGAAAAGTAGGTGATCTGCCCCCACTACAAAAAATTGACCATCATATATAGCCTTACATGTGTTGAAAATGACGTAAAACATAATACAATCAAATCATTGTTTAAAGGAATATTGCCTGTGTTATTTAACATATCTGCAGATGAGACACTTCTGTGCGCATTCTGCATATCATTATCTCAATGTAAATAGAGGGCGGGCCTGAAATGTTCATCCCTGTATTTGCGCCAAAAACACAACAAAAAAACTTCATATATTCTGTTTACCATCATAATTACCATTTTAATTCTCTACTCATATGGATAAAACAAATCTCTCATTAGACGCATTGAAAACTTTCAAGAAAACAATGTCTTTGGAATATACAACTTTATGACCTTACTAATATTAGCATTGCCTTGGATACATTTTAAAGAGTAGCAAACAAAATCAATCCAGTGATTCAGTTGTGCCTTTTATATGAACAACTTTGTCATATATAAAACTAGTATTTCCATAAAAAGTTTAGTCTGAAAATTCATCACCTTCTCAATTCATTAAAACTTCTCATATTTTGATACCATTATGGTGTGTCGGTTAGTGATTGTGGGGTACCAGATGGTGAGTGATCCTGTATTTTTTCCGCGAGTAGAATAGACATTAGCGTTGTCATTTTTCGTCATGCTCATTTAAGGTCCTCAACATGACCCTGCATGTGCAAATGCGGCAAGATGTTAGAAAGCTCTAGGCCCATTTTCCATATTTTTTTATTTAAACATATTTTATTTCCATATTACACAACATCTAAATTGTACAATGTTAATAGGATCAGAACGCGTGTTCATCCCTGTTGGTGCACCATCAAACCCAATTCAGTTCAATTCAGGTAGTTCTGAATTGAACATTGTACGATTTATATGTTGTGTAGTATGGAAATAAAATATTTTTAAATAATAAAATGCGAAATATGGCTGCAACATCATTGCAGTGTTTACAAAAAGATGAAAGGTTTGTAATGTCATTTTCTGTCGATACCGTATGACAATTTCTGATGGTGCACTGTAAGAAGTTACCAATTCTACTGGATTAGTTGTCATGTACCATTAATTGTAATACTGTCAGTTGATATTTATTATATTACAACTATTCCTCTTTGTTTACCTGTACATAAATCTTATTAAGTGATCAAATAAATTGATATATTTTGCATTTTGTGTACTGTTCTTTGTTAAAGCCAATATATTTCATTATTCATTTCAGTGTGTTTTTTTGTCTTTATGTTAAATGTATGCTCTGTTAATATGTTGAAAAAGTTTTATAATTTGTAGCTATTATAGACTTACATTTCAGTCAAAACTATAATTACACCTGGACATGCACATCCATACCCTCCATGAAGTTTACAAGATGAATAAACTTAGATCAAATGTGTTTCATTTCTATTTCAGAAAACCATCGTTATATATTTTTAGTTCCACTGAAACCTTTTCAGACTTGAAATCCATTGTTTGTTTTCCGTTACAATCTATATCAAATCGGAGAGTTGTTAGATTGATTCTTAAGCCGTCAAAAAAAAGTACAACACCGCCATATATGTGACAATAAGGATTATTAACTGTACCATTAAAAGTCCACTTAAATACCTGGTTTTCAAATTACCAGAATTTTCTTTGATATCAACCACAGGTAGCTTTATCGGTGTTGGAAAGTTTCCGGAACTAAAAAAAAAAAGAGAAAAAACAAACAAACATACATTAAAAAAGGAGATTTAAAACAATAAATACATAAAAAAACAATAAAATTGTTTCTGTTATTCTTGAAAACAAACATATTTTAAGTTTTCCTTAAAAAAATATAAATATGTTTCTTTTCAACAAATAACACGAAAACACATATATTCTTTTATTTTATTTTTCTTTTCTTTTTTTAACATTTTTTTTTTAATTCCCAACACTTATACAGACACCTGTAATATCAACTATCAACTATCAATCTAAGTTTCATAAAGATTGCATAAAAAAAAGGTGATGAACACGATAAAGGGCAAAAACATAGTCCCAACCGAAACTGTTTACTACGAAATCAACAGGGGAAAAGAAAAAAATCCTGATTTCCCTCGTTCACCACAATTAACTGACAATGCACAAAAAGGTAGTCTTGATCATCTACACGTTTGTTTACATTTCTAGACTAATTTGAAAACCAAACGGCGTAAATGATCAAATCTAACAAAGACGATGACGAACACGATAAATGGCAAAACCTTAGTCCCAACCAAAACCTATTTACTACGAAATCAACAGGCAAACAAAAAATAATCCCTCATTCCTTTATTGCCTTGATTTATATATGATGCATTTATATATGATGCATTTATATGTTTACTAAAGCTAACTGTCAGAGAAAATAATATACGATTTTTTGAAAATCTTTTAATTTGCTTAAAAACCATAAATCTGTCGATTTCAGCAGAATCACTCCGTTGCGTAATAATATGTCCCGCCATATTTCCTTTTCCCGCTAAAGTGTCAAAAACAAAAATGGCAACTCCAAAGAAAATACAGAAATTTGACACAACCACGGACGATATGTTTACATCCGTATCTGGCTACGTGCACCAGGTATCACCACTTAAAGTCTCTTTAAAAGGAAATCGGTATTTCAACGCCATCTTGCAGGAACAATTGGAATTCACATCCGTAGTGGGATACAATGCTGCCTTCCACAAACACATGAAAGAGCTCGAGGATAAAAGGTAAGGTGATTTTATTGCAATATAGCCGTATTTACATGACATCTTCAATTGGTAGGACTTCTTTCATACACATGAAATGTAGACACAATTTCATTGCACCGTCCTCGCAGATGTAAACACGTTTGACCTCTTTCCGCATACGTTCTCTGAGCTACATATAAAACATCTATTTAATCTGATACACTGAATTTTACTGTAATTCTTACCTAATGCACAGAATAATCACTTGTTATCCATTTCACACCCCCATTTTAATCCAAAGAACATTTTGAAATGAAATGCATCATTTCAAATCTTGGTACCATGCATTGCTTGAATATGTAAAAAAAAAAAGCACCCCACACACATCAAATAAATGAGTCTAAATCTGGAAAGCTTTTCTTTTACATGCAGACTCTGCGACATGTTATATTGACTAAAAAAATGTGCACCATTTCAGATTGTATGGTATTTTACGTCATTTTCAATATATGCATATTGAACGTTTTATATGACAATCAATTTATTTTGTGAGTAAATGCAAGTAACAGACCGCCCCTTTTCCCGGGTATAACCAATAAATACGGGTATAACCAATAAATACGGAACACTTCTCGCCATCTGTAAGAATCTACATTTCTTCACTTTCAAGTTAGCTCCCAGTGAGATTTGAACTAGCAGCGGTTAGAAGCGAAGGTTAACAATGCAACCGTACCTCGTACGTTGATAATGCAGTATATGAAGAAAGACTCACTAGAACAATTTAAACCAATGTATTTCATATAAAAAATATTATTGAAATGGATAACATCTCCTTGTTTTCATCCGATTCTTCCAATACTTAACAGTATAATGAAACTTAACAGCATGCTCAGCTATGCTATCAAGATATGCATATCAATAAGATGTTTTTATCACATAACGTCCCTTGTTAGCATTCTCGAACACCCATTTAATATTCTATTGTATGACACGTGTTGAATTAAACCTGTAACACTATGCAAGTTTATTAACTGAAACTATTTTATTTATTACAAATTCACTCAGATCTGAGTCATAAACTTATTATTTGTGACAGCTCTTACAAATAATGCACGTTATACAAAACATTGTTGTTGGTTTGTTAAAATGTTGGCGCAAACTGCTATTTTGTAAAGAGGTAAAACACAAACTCTTTTCTACGCAACATTATGTGTAAGATGCGACGTTAAGACGTCACCTATTTCATGACGTTTTGGTGCTAAAGTGTGTCTGACGTCTTGCTGGTTATATCTCCAATTAAATTAATTTTAACTAATTTGATTGCAATGTTATTCTGATAAAAAGGATCTTAAACTTGTTCCCATTCCATATAGAATTTATGAAACTCGTTAGGATTTTTTTTTTAATTTTAACGAGCCTTTTTTAAAACAATTCATAACTCCTTTCGTAAATCTTATATGAAATGGCAACTCCTTTAAGATCCTCTATATATTGAACTCGCATCAAAATCGACATTGTATCAACTTGCAGCCCTTTTTTTCTAAAAATATTCACGTTCAACATCTGAATATTTCAGAAACTCTTCTGCTAGTAACAGTATACTATGATCCTGTCATTTCAGATCACCAGTCAAATTAGCAAACGTAGTGAAGGTTTCCAGCTGGAAAAGTCCAGGAAAATTTGACTTGAAAATGGTGAACAAGTCCCTCATAACCACACCGAAAACACAATTACAGTTCACATATGAAGAACCACCAAAAGTGGAAACAGACGTGAAGACAATAAAAATCCAGGCCATAAAGGAACTTCCTGAAGGAACAAAGGTACAAACAACAACATTAAACTACGTTCATAGCTTTATTGGGAAATGCCTTCCATTCCTATATTTGTTAACTCAATTATTCAAAGAATAGTGACACCTATCCTACTTGTCAACGTCCCCAGCTTCACCTTACATTTTTTGAAAAATAGATATGTAACTTCAATACTACTTAAACTATTACATTAAAACTGTCTACTAATGTTTCCCATCAAATTCTGCACCTTATCCAACAATCCCCATAACTATTCCTTGCATTTTGACAAAGTTATGACCCTTTATCATGTCTTTACCTTCAAGTTTTTGTGCAATAGATTTATAACTTCAAAACTACTCCAGCTATCCAGTGTTCCCATTCACGCACATATTTGCATGAATAACGCATGAAAACAAAAAATCACGCACAGAAAACTGACCTCGTACGTGCATGCACGCACAGAAAAAGTACAAGTCTGATAATAAGAAAGCATGACCGTCGGTAGATTTCCAAATTCTCGTCCACTTTGTCAGAATATTTTTTAAAAAATCATAACGAAACTAAAATGCTTTGTTTACGAAAACATCCGAGTAATTGCGTCAATTGCCCTATCCCTCTAGTGCATACCACGATGATTGGTTATGACGTCATAAGCGCACGCGCTACCTAAATGAAAGTAGAGAAAATATCGACAACTCATTCTGGTGGTTTTGACTTATTTCTTTTTCAGATTTAGTAAGTATATTTAAAATTAAAATAAAAACTTAATAACAGAATAAATGAAGATCAAATTATTAATTCAAATCGTGTTTCGTCTCTCCCGTGTACTATTTATAGATGCGCAAACGTGTTGACTGGTATTGGATTTTTACTTGAACGAAATGCAATACAGTCTATTTGTCATGGCGCAAAAAAAACTGTCAGTAGCAAATAAAAAGTATGTTGAAAGGTTTAAAAATCTTATAAATTCATAGTGTACCCCCTAAATTTGTAGTGTACCCACAAAATTTAACAGTAGGGGGTACATGTACCCCCAAATGAAAAAGTCAGTGGGAACACTGCTATCACGTTAAAACTATACCAATGCTTCCGGTCAAATTCTGCATCTTATCCAACAGTCTCCATAACTATTCCTTTCACTTGACAAGTTATATCCCTTTGATCGTCATCTCTTAACCTTTTTTTTTTTACACAATAGATTTATAACTTTAAAACTACTCTAGTTATCACATCAGCCTGAGTCTCTACACCTAACCCAACCTGCCCCCTCCCCCAACCCATTATCCACCCCATTCACACCACACCACACCACATCCCACTCTACCCCCACACTATTTTACCCTTGTCTTCTGATGACATATACTAGCTAAATTTATTATTCTCTTAAAATAAACCAATAGTCCACCTGCGCTATTCTCCGACAGCTCTTGCCTTTGTTACGCCTTGTATAAGGAAAAACTTTCAAAAACCTTCTTGCCTGAAACACCAGGCACAGAGATTCCGTGTACTACATGCCATGTAATAACAGCTTATGGTCCTCTACTAAGTTTGATCAAATACTGACCTTGAGGTCTAATATGGCCCCACCCCAGGAGTCCCAATGACTTATATATAAATTTATATTACAAATCTTCTCTGACACTAACAGTCAGAGGTTTTATATTTTGCATTTACCACAAGATTATGGAACTTTACCAAGTCTGTTCAGAATGTCAGCCTGGAGTCACATTTGGCCCCATCCCAGGAGTCACATATTTTGCATAGACTTATATAAAGCCCATTATCTCAGTAATTCCGAAATTATGGCCCTTGCAATACAAACAAAAGCCACAAAATCAATGTACTTTGCATTCTTAGTACAGTAAATTTATGTCTTTCTTGTTATACTAGTACAGGTCTATTATTGACTTACATGAATATTAGGCCAACCTTAAAAAATTGTTGGTTTGCTGTTTCCCTACCTACCCATAAAAAAAGGCCCTACTCCAAACTTGGTTTTTACAGTCTTCAGGTTTTTACAGTCTTCAGATAAAAGACAAATTCTCCTACCTACCTACCCACTTATACAAACCTGGGACGGGAAACTGCAAACAAATGTATCTTTAATTTCGTTTAAAGATGACCTACCAATCAGCAAAATGAAAGCATGCTTTGAACTATAGTTCCACTTCATTATATTCACAATTATTGTCCCATTGATGCAATAAGATACCATCCGACAGTGTCCAAATTACTTCTTGGCATATTTCATTATATTTTCATGTAATCTTCATACTATATAAAGGTCTAAGCTATACTCCTTAAATTAAGGATTTTATGATATATATGTCATAAGAAAGCCTTTTAAATTTCTGTCATTTTCTTGGTGCAATAACGTTCCAAGTGTGTCATTATGGTACCTTTTTGCATTAATCAATCAAACTATACATATTATATTATTTATTTCATGCACAAAGTGGCCAACTGACATACACAATCATATAATACCTTATTACACACTCTAATACCTTTGTGCATTTATCATTTGAATGGTGTTTTTGCTTATTAGATCTTTCGGCAAGGGTAAAATTATATTTTACAATTAACCTGATGCTTTCTCACTTAAAATGTACAGTATTTCCAATACAACTATAACAAAATCCCATTGCAGCAAAAAGATAATGCCAAAATTGTTTCATAAAAAAAGGAACCAAATATAAAAATAGCAAAAAACGCCTAATAAAAACCATCTTTAAAAGAAAAAATTACTGAAATAAGCATTTGATATCATATTCTTCATAGTATTTTTCCCAATTGTGCAAAGTTGCATCACTTAAATAACAGTGTCATTTTTTGCAACAATCCAAAACTTCATTTGCTTTTTCCTCAAAAGTATGAAAATGTCACTTGTTACCTTTTTGCAACAATAGGACGATATATCCTGCACGTACCACCATAGACTCGCATACCTTGCTCATTTTATTCCATGTTTACTTTAGTTGCTTTTCTTTTGTTACAGGTGACTGTAAATGCAAAGATTGTAAATGAGGTGGACAAACAAATGCAACCTATGAAATATGGACCAGACCTGTTACGCACCACCTTCAACATTGCAGATGACACTGGTTCAATTGAATGTAGTTTCTGGGGAACAGAATCTGACAAAATAAAAACTGGTTCATGCTACTGCATCTCCAATGCCACAATCAAGTCCTTCAACAAAAAAAAAATCTCCACCAATCCAGTGTCTAACATTCTTCCAATTACCGATATAGGCTGGATTTTAGAGGAAGAAGATGAAGAAATTCCTATGACACAAATTATCATCACAGGAGCTACCATTACCCATAAAAACTTGTGTTTCTTTTGTAAGGCATCTATAGTGTTTAATGCAGAACTCTCATCTGTAAAGTGCACTCACTGCAACAAGAGGCAACTGATATCATCTGTAACTACACAATCCAAATGTGAGATTGACGTCGCAGACGGCAGAAATATAAAAACTTACTTAATGAATGAAAATGTGATGCAAACAATTCTGCCAAACAAAGACATGACATCAGATGAAATAGAACTGTTCCTGCTACAAACGAAAACATTTCAAATACAGACATTGACACCAACTAGTTTGGTTATCACAAAAATAACAAATGAAAATAAAACAAACCTTGTGTAGTTAAGCAATCTCAAACAACTTTATCCCCCCCGCCAGCAAAGTTGAAGCCGACTTCAGTACATGGACCATTTCTAAAGTTATTCAGTTGAATATTGCTTTAAGCCTGTCCATCCTGCATCCAGCATCCATCAAACACTTGTGTACTTAACTCATTCATTTTAAGATATATTTTTTCATGCCCCCTGGCATTCAAGAATCCTGAAAGCGGCATTAACTATTACCCGTCCGTCCGTCCCATTCAAATTGGTTTCCACTCAATAACTTTTGAGGGTCCATGTTTGTAATTAATATTTGATTTGTAGCTGTGTAATTATAAAATACGAGCCAATTTCGATTTAGGTCTACATCTTTTTTGCTCAACGTCCAGTCGTCAAATTGATTTCCTCTCGATAACTTTTCAAACGATCCATGTTTTGAATTCATATTTGGTGTGTCACTTTGTGATAACAAAATACAGGTTATGTTCGATTTCGGTCAATGTTGCCAACTTGATTTTCCACAACAAATTGGTTTCCACTCGATAACTTTTGAAAGGGTCCATATTTGTAACTAATATTTGGTGTGTAACTGTGTAATATTAAAATACAGGTCAAGTTCGAGTTCAGTCAACATTGCTCATTTTATGCAGGAGTTGTTGTGGCCCCTTTTCGAGTTAATTTCCTGCAACAAATTTGTTTCCGCTCAATAACATTTGAAAGGGTCCATCTTTGTAATTAATATTTGGTGTGTAGCTGTGTATAAATTGTAAAATACAGGCCAAATTCAAATTAGGTCAACATTGGTCACTTTCTGAAGGAGTTATGGCCCCTTCTGCTCAATCATTTTTGATACGATCAGTGTTTGAAATTCATATATGGTGTGTCGTTTTGTAATTAACAAGTACAGCTCAAGTTCGCTTTCCGCTCAATTTATCAATCAGTCAATTTATGCATGACTTGAGGCCCCTTTTGATATTACCTTGTACCTTATCTTTTTTTTGCCGAATTTGTAGTTACAGTAACTTATACCGGTAGCATCCGTGTCCTTTGGACACATATTTACTTTATATTTGCCATGCTCATTAATCATGATGTAAAGATGTCCGCAAAGATAAAGGCTTTTAACTTTTATCATTTGCAGGGATGTAAAATTATTCAGAAGTCATTCTCGATTGCCCTTTCCAATTTTTATACACAGGTTTGAAAAGCAACAGGTATTATGGTATAAGGTTATCCATTTAGCCATCTGTCAGTCCTTCCAATCGGATGTCGGTTTTCCTGGAGCACATAAGAATCGCGAGCATCTAATGATATATCCAGGTCACGGTGTTTTCCAAAAATATGATGTAAACATATTATAAAACACCAAAAATAAAACAAAAATATGTTAAAATAAAGTTCTGTTTTATATATTTTTTTTTTTTACAAGCAATTCCAGCTTCTTGGTATTATTTTTTTTACAAGCCCAAAGTAAATTTTACTAGTGTTTTGCTTTCAAGCTAGTACTAATTTCATCCACTGAATTTGCAGGAGTTATGACGGGTATTATTATATGGGGTTGTCCATTTAGCCATCTGTCAGTCCATCCAACCAGATGTCGGTTACCCTGGATCACGCGACAATCGCGAGCATCTAATGATACATCCAGGTCACGGTGTTTTCAAAATATAGGATGTAAACATAAAAACCGAAAGTTACGAAAATATGTTAAAATAAAGTTCTGTTGAATATATTCCATTTTTTTACAAGCAATTCGGGCTTCTGGTATTTATTTTTTTTACAAGCCCAAAGTCAATCTTGCCAGTGCTTTAATTTCAAGCTACTGCAAATTTCGACCGCTGAATTTGCCGGAGTTATAACTCCTTTTTGATTATTTTCTTGCGAACACTGGTTCCTGCTCAATCACACTTCAAACAGTCCTTGTATTGATTAAAACCTTTCTTATAACGTATCATTACTGTACAATTATACCTAGTCATATTATAGATTTACCTGACCCTGATTCTGTTAAAAACTATGTTCAGGTGCCATCTCGCTCGCATCAAAAGAGCAGTGGCAGAAAAACAATAACGTGGCTCCAGCATAAATGGAGTTTCTACGATAGAATTTGCAGCAACTCTGCAGTTCAGGGTGAGACGGTTCTAGGCCCATTTTCCATATTTTATCTCGATGTACATGGAAGATGAGCCTGGCATGTTCATGCCTGCTAGGCGCCATATAACCTTTTCATGTGTTGGTGCGCCTTAAAACCCTAATTCATATCAATTCATTAAAAACTACGTAACTTGCATAGCAACATTTTAAGAACCCATCATGACTATCCATGTCAGATTATAAGAAACTATCAATAACTAACTTCAATGACTGTATTTGTATTAACAGAACATAAGCCATCTTCAACATGACGTTGCGACGTCTTATGTAAGATACAGTTTTCTCCCTTTTCTGGTCATGTGAGATGGGCATTTTTCGCATGTAAGACACTCAATCTTGCACGAGACGTGACATCACGCTCACATCACCCTACTCTACTTTTAACACATATACTGCCATTGAACTATAACTTGTTGATCCACATTCCTGGAAACCTTGTTTCAAAAAGCCTATTTTAAGTTAAGTTTAGTTTATACTCAAACCCAGATTAATCATGTGTATGACTGACTGAACATGAATCTGTTTCAATCACAGTTCCATGCATTGCAGCATTAATATCTCTCCTGCTGCATTGCCCAACTTGTTAACCCGAATTACTACTAACTTTGTTTTAAATTTTTAACTTTTGTTTACTTTACCATACTTTGTTTTAAACCCTTGTATATAGTCATCTTTCCTTTATAGTTAAACCCAGTCTAATCATATGTTTGTACCCAACTGACCATGAATCTGTTTGAATCATTGTTGCAAGCGTTGCGAGATTAATATCTCTCTTACTGCATTGTTCAACTTCTTGATCCAGATTCCTACAAACTTTCTTTTAAATTTTTAAGTTGTGTTTACTTTACAAAACCTTGTTTTAAGTTAAGTTTACTTTATAGTTATACATAGTCTAATCATATGTTTGTACCTTACAAACCATGAATTTGTTTGAATCACAGTTTCCTGCATTGCGAGATTGTCATCTCTCTTACTGCATTGTTAAACTTGTTGATCCAGATTCCTACAACTTTCTTTTAAATTTTTAAGTTTTGTTTACTTTACAAAACCTTGTTTTAAGTTAAGTTTACTTTATAGTTAAACATAGTCTAATCATATGTTTCTACCTTACAAACCATGAATTTGTTGAATCACAGTTTCCTGCATTGCGAGATTGACTGCATTGTTAAACTTGTTGATCCAGATTCCTACAACTTTCTTTTAAATTTTTAAGTTTTGTTTACTTTACAAAACCTTGTTTTAAGTTAAGTTTACTTTATAGTTATACATAGTCTAATCATATGTTTGTACCTTACAAACATGTTTGTACCTTACAAACATTTTTGTTTCAATCACAGTTTCTTACGTTGTGAGATTGTCATGTCTCTTACTGCATTGTTAAACTTGTTGATCCAAATTTTTAAATTTTGTTTACTTTACAGAACGTTGTTTCAAGTTCAGTTTATTTTATAGTTATACATAGTCTAATATGTTTGTACCTGACAAACCGTGAATTTGTTTGTCTCAGACTTCCTTGCATTTCAAGGTTATTATCTCCCTTACTGCATTGTTCAACTTGTTGATCCAAAATCCGACAAACAGTGTTTTAAATTTTTCAGTTTTATTTACTTTACAATACCTGCTCCAGCTTAAATGGAGTTTCTACAATACAATTTGCAGCAACTCTGCAGTTCAGGGTGAGAAGGTTCTAGTCCCATTTTCCATATTTTATCTCTATGTACATGGAAGATGAGCCTGGGATGTTCATGCCTGCTAGGCGCCATATAACCTTTTCAAGTGTTGGTAAGCCTTAAAACCCCAATTAAATTATTTTAAGTTATGTTTACTTTATAATTAAACATAGTCTAATCATATGTTTGTACCTGACAAACCATGAATTTTTTTGAATCACCATTTCTTACATTGCCAGACTTGTTGATTCAGATTCCTACAACCTTTGCTTTAAATTTCTATGTTATTTACTTTACAGTTAAATAAACCTACTGATTTGTACCTAACCCTGAAGCTCTCTGCATCACTATGCAACATATATTCAAGTCTAACATCTATCTAAAGCCTATATCATTAAGCAAACCAATTCTCCACCATAAATGGAGTATCTACTTCAGGTCAATATAGTTTTTTAAATCTATATCTATTTAATCACCTCACCTACTGTTGGTCACTCTGATAAAAAATAACATGTATGATCTAAAACCTGCTGCAACATATCAAAACATTTCTATCCCTTTACATCAGTACCAATATTTATCTGAATAAACAGTAAATCAAATCAACATGTTGTATTTCATGTATATCCCATGCGATTGAACCACTACCCTCTTTTCACCCTCGTTAAGCCAATATAGCCTTCCTCGTAAATGGCAGTCACTCGCTTCATTGATGTTATAAGAGCCATGTTAGCCAGTAGAGCGTTCACAGGCCCTCTTGGGCCTCTTGTTGTAATTTCTTGTCGGTGCTACTCCTCCCAAACGCCTTGTTGGATTTCGACGAAACTTGGCAGGAAGCATCGGTAAGATGTCTAATTGTGCATGTCTTGCGTTTGTTCCAGTTTGCTGATTTATGACGGAGTTATGGCACTTTGACATTTTTACTTTAAATTTCTTGTCGGCTCTACTCCTCCTAAACGGCTTGTTGGATTTCTACAAAATTTGGCAGGAAGCCTCAGTATGATGTCTAGTTGTGCAAAGCATGGTATGCAAATCAATGAAATTTTGGAGAAGTTTGAAAACCAGCTAGATCTAGTTAGTAATGACAGGTTATGGCCCTTGATTTGTTGAAAAATGCTATATTGTATTTTCCTTTGTTAAATCTGTAGTTACTTCATTTTTTATCTGATCTTTATCATATTTGTTTAGAATGTTAATATAAACCTCCGCCCCCCCCCCCCCACCCCCCCCCCCCCCCATTTTTATGAAATGTCATTCATAGAAGAAAGTGGGACAAATTAAACAATGCCCATGCAAGACTAGACACAGCAAACTTATTGCCCATGATTGATTATCAGGTGAGCGATCTAAGGCCCTCCTATCCCTGTTGTTTTTGCAATGTTTTAAAAAAACTACTGATGGGAATTTTATGTTGACAACCCATGATATAAGAGCCGTTTTAGCCAGTAGAGCATCCACAGGCCCTCTTGAGCCTCTTGTTTATAAACAAATGCACTTAAATGTCATCTCAGCAAACGGCAAACTCAATTGTTTTCAGTTACTAAAATGTTTACAAACTTTCATTTAAGCATCATTGACCTTTTTATTTTTAAGTCCAGCCCCCGTTAGGCGAGACGTGAATCCACGGATTTCTTGTTATAAAAAATATTTTATAAATAAATACTGAAATAGTAGTAGTAGTAGTAGAGCAGCAGCAGCAGCAGCAGCAGCAGTAGTACAAGAGGCGCCCCACTTATATTTGAACACTTTTATTGTGTAACTGAATCAACTATCTTGAAATTCTAGCCGAATATGTTGATTGTAATGTCAAGTCTAATGATTCCTTCGATATGAAACATTATGACATGCACTATTATGTGCTTCCTAGTGTTGCTGCATCCGCATTTTTGAAAATGGGTAGAGAATGACATTTTGAAGCAAAAATCATCAATTATAAAAATAACTGAAATACAAATTTTAGCACAAATGCTTTTAAAATATCGTTAAAGGTTATAGTAATCCGATATGTCCATGCCTGAACGTAGAAAAGTGTAATATGCATTTTTTTTTAATATGTCGATTTTCAAGATTTTAGCAAAAATTAACATGAAATTCAACTATGAAAATGACTAAATTTACGAAAGCGTCTAGTTCAAAACATTAACTGCAGGCATTTTTGTGACTTCCTCCGCTATAAAAAACAAGTTTCATAAGTTTCTCAAAAGAAAAGATAGAAAAATATATAACTTAAAATTTAGGGTCAAAACACACACATTTGCAAATAATGATAAAAATAATATATTTGTTTACCAAATATATCTTTATAAGGTATACAATATACATATATGATATACATCAACAATAACTGTTCATGTTTTTATATCACAAAATATGATAAAAACAGTTATTTTGGTTAATTTATAAAATTATCAGTAACACAGGAGCAAATTTTCCTATTATCTGTCAATGTTTTAATATTGCGATAAAAAGTCGAGCTTTTAATTCAGCATCTATATTTTTGTCTTAAAATAAAACATACGATCATATTTAAATTATAAACACAGGTTTAAACAATTATGATATGCATTTAGTGCAATTATTTGGTTTAAGTTAAAACTCCACGGCAACAGCAACATATAGGCTTCAAATTAGAAAATGGTGTACACCTTATTCAGAATGCAATTTAAAAAGGACCGCGTGAAATTGGATATTATTTTTAAATGCATACGTTCTAAATGACAGTTTCACATCATTAAATCATGATTTTTTATGACAATCACTTCCGCTGAAGAAAACCACCCTAAACAAAAGTGTTCAAATATAAGTGGGGCGCCTCTCGTAGCAGTAGTAGTATAGAGCAGCAGCAGCAGCAGCAGCAGCAGTAGTAGCAGTAGTAGTAAAGAGCAGCAGCAGCAGTAGTAGCAGTAGTAGTATAGAGCAGCAGTAGTAGCAGTAGTAGTATAGAGCAGCAGCAGCAGCAGCAGCAGCAGCAGTAGTAGCAGCAGCAGCAGTTGCAGTAGCAGTAGCAGTAGTTGTAGCAGCAGCAGCAGCAGCAGCAGCAGCAGTAGTAGTAGTAGCAGTTGTAGTAGTAATAGTAGTAGCAGCAGCAGCAGCAGCAGCAGTATTAGTAGTAGCAGTAGCTGTAGTAGCAGCAGCAGCAGCAGCAGCAGCAGCAGTGCATACTACCTTGGGTGCAACACAAACAAGAGAGAAACATATAACGATTTACTGAGTGTGTTCATTATAGATTATATAAGGTCAAACACCACTCACGCTCCCCTATCACTGGTTTAAGCTGTATTCTACTGTTAATTCCCAAGGATTGAGCTCGATGATCCCAAAAGAACAGTAAGTAATAACACTACTAGACATAAAGATGATAAAGTTAACAAAGTAAACTCAATTGACACAATTGTAAACATTAGAAGGTAGATTTCTACGCATTGCTAAAAAGTACGGTTAGACGAGCCTGCCTCTGTTGTGTGTGTGTGTGTGTTTTCTAATATGTTTTGTTTTTCTTTTCTTCTACTCGTATTTTGTGTGTATTTATTCTAATAGGTGTTTTTCTTTCCTAGATCCACTCAGTCGAGGACACAGTAATACCAGGTATGCAATTATAGTCGCAATTATTTTATACATGTGTCTTCACATTAAATTTAAATAGTGTGCTTTTAAATATGAAAACAATTCTCATGATCATTGTCTGGATGGTATAAGTTTATAATTATATAATTATACGTTTAAATTAAAGCTAAGTGTGGGTGCAGATGACCCCCTCACAAGGCATACGTTCTCTGTTCGACACCAACGGCACCCAGTAGTTATAATAAAACACTCGGCCGTATCAATCTCAAATTCGTTAATACCACTCTGTAAAGAACATACCAAACAGAAAACATGGGGTCATTTTTTTACTTTTCTACAGTAACTGTAATAAATTGACCCCTTTCAGGCGTCAACATTCTATGTATGGACTCGACATTTTACAGAAGTGGGGTCATTTTACTACATAGCAAAATGACAAGGAGGTCATTATTTAAAGGGGGTCGATTTTCTGCCATATACCGGCTTTAAATTGTTTGCTTTGCTATATGCTGATATAAATAAGGTTCTTTCTTTAGAAGTCTAAGGTCATGCCTTGTTCGTTGTTGTCGCAGAGTACTACAAGAGCTGTTCAGCTTATAATGTAACACTTTTGTTAAGATTTTATTTTTCAGCGGAAGAGATTATCATAAGAAATGATATATATGTATATCATAATTGTTTAAAACCATGTTTGCAATTTAGCATATGCTTCATTTTAAGACGAAAATGTAAACGTTGAAAGAAAAGTTCGAATTTTATCCCAATATTAAGAAGTTGAAAGATAATAGGACAGTTTTCTCGTATCTTAGCGACGATTTTATAAACAAGCGAAAAAAAGCTTCTTATTCATATTTTGTATGACAAAAAAAAGATGTGGTTGTATTATCACCTACTATATAAAGATGTCTTTGGTCAAAATTTATATTGTCTTCATTATTATTTGCAAATGTGTGTGTTTTGCCTCTAAATCTTAAGTTATATATTTTTCTTTGTTTTCTTATACATGGAAGAAAGTAATAAAACTTACTTTTATAGAGAAGGAAATCATAATAATACCTACAACTGATGTTTCAAACTAGAAATTCCTGCTTTTTAATTTAGTCTTTTGACTGTTACCTGTGATACACAGGCTTCAAAATCTCTGCTCCCAACTAAATCCCATTTTGTTTACTTCGCCAGTAGTTTTCTCGTTTAAGGCAAAGCCTTTTGTTAGAAACTTGGACCATACGCCGCTGGCCATGGAATGGTGCGAAAATACCGCATTGAAGGTTCCATGTTCACCGTCATATGCATACCATCTTCGGGATGGCTTAAATTTCAGTACTATTGACATTAATATTGTGTTCTGCTCAACCCTGGCTAGAAGGCATGAACGGTATCAAGCACTTTTCACTACCGTTCATGAACTGTCTCAATCAAATTGAGACTGCAATATTATTTTGTATTTAACGTGTTCGACGATTTCCAAATTTCTCGTTTCATACTTTATCATCAATTTAATCATTTTCAAGTTAAATTGCATGTTAATTTCGCTGAAATTGTGTAAACCGACAAATAGCAAAAAAAAATCCATAGTCCACATTTTTAACGTTCACAAATGGACAGTTATTTTTATAATTGAAGATTTTTTCTTCAAAACATCATTCTCTACCCTTTTTTCAAAAATACTGATGCGGCAAAATTCAGAAGAACATAATAGTTCGGGTCATAATGTTTTATATCGAAGAAACCAATAGACTTGACATTAAAATGAACATATGCAGGCAGAATGTCAAGATATTCGATTCAGTTACAAAATGAAAGTGCTACGTTAGAAGTTTGACACATCTTGTAACTTTAACGGCCACGATTCATCCGATAATATGGGAGAGCATGGTCATTAGAAATTATCGGGGTGTGAGTTGTATTTTTACGGAAAGTTTACCCTTTTTTATCACTCAATGGCATTTATATTTATTATTGAATGAACTGTTTGAGGTTTACACTCTTCTATGATTAATGTTATTTATTGTTCATTTCCGAAATAATAACCGACACTTTATATAATATTTATTTTTTAATTTATAGTTTCAGTTACTAGACTAAGTACAGTCTACTGCAGTCATGACTAATGTTATCAAATTATTTTTTAAGCGATGTCAGTAGCCCGGTACACAGCTCGACCAACTTAGGTAAGATAACTCATGTTTATCATATACAGGTAGCACCTTAATTTATGAGAAATAATTATATTTATTAATAACGATTTAAGTGCCCTCAATGGTTTGTTCTCTTGTTGCTCTGGCTTCTGCCAAGTCATTGAGTACCTTCTTTGTGGCTTTCTAGGCTATTGTATTTTTTTTGTATTTATATATACACAAGCATCTTTGTGGTTTACTTATATTGCCTATTAATGCTGCCTTGTTGGTTAGAGAATAGTTCATGGCGGGGATTTATTTATTTACACTGTCCCGTTTTATTGGGATGACAGTAGGGTAAGTGTGAGGTTTGGTGCTCCCTAGAACCTGGTTTAAACCCCCAGCTGCCTTTTTTGCCACTGACCATTTCCAATGCGGTAGCCCTATTGTCAACCATTTTGTGTTTGTGATGTCTTATTTTGGCCTTTTATTCATCTTTAAAATTGTTCTTTGTCTCTGTGTGTGTTTGTGGTTGACTGTCGTCCTTGAATGCTTAAAAAAAAAAGTGTTTTTTTAAAAAATCGCGTATAAAAACAAACAATAATTACAAAAGTCAATAAAAGGCAAGAGATGACATCACAAGCATATAAAAGGGTTGACAGTAGGGCTACCACCTTCGCACGGTCAGTTGCAAAAATGGCCGCTGGGGTTTTACTTAGTCATACCATATTGTCATCCCAATAAATCTGGTAGTCGCGTTAGTACAAGGGATACCGTTATCATAAACTCCAAAATCCTTTGCAAATTTTATTAGCGTAACCCTAATTCACTTTTAAAACAAAAAAATTACAACCTGACTTCTGTGTTGACCTGATTAAATTTTACAATCTCCATCAGATCCTTGGTCATGATCGCATATAATGTATATTGAACTTGTCAGAAAGTTTATCAAAAAGGTTATGACCCCTGTCGTTTTACAACGCACTGCATGATTAGTGGTTGACCCATTACTGTTCGCCATTTTGTATATCTCCTTGATTGTGCGATAACTCAACAGATTTTGGACCCTATGATGACGTCTACCCAAATCCTGAAAGGAATAGTACGTTATAATTTATTTTTTTAATTTCGATCACCAAATTAATGGTAATCCATTTATTCACCCCGTAATAGTTCTGTGAGGGTCGGGGTGGGCCCCCCCTCAACAAACCATACATATATAGATGTAATATGCATAATATTTATTATATATGAACAGTTTTCAAAATATTTAGAAGAAAAAAAAAATGCATATCTTGATTAGAAACTATATAAATGGGGAGTTTTTTTTATATTTCTTTACAATATTCAAAAGAAGATTTAAAATACAATTTTGATAGAAGGGGCTCTCTGCAATCTGAGGGTCTTTCAAAAAAAAAAAAAAAAATATTGTATTTACAAATACACCAGATTGTCCCTTTAAATCTTGATATTTACAAAATTTTCAAAATATTTATTTTGTTACTTTAATACGCCTTCATTGATAATTGTAAAGAAATATTTGTGTTTTTTTCAAAACCCAGCATATATATCTTGTATAAAGAATTGTTTAACGTAGATAGATACAATGCTAACTTAATCAACTATGAGTGTTTCAGTTTTTATACAAGATCCACATACCATCTCTGCTGAGTTTTCCAACAGTTGACTGTGAAACAAAAATGGTGTTATCCACTAAATATATAAAGAAAAGACAAGATATTTCTATGGAGGTGTGACTCTTCCATATTCAGTGGGAACAGCGGGGAACATACCTTAACAGTTATTACACATTTCTTGGGATTTTTCCTTTGTCAAAAAAGACAAAACAAAAAACAAGAAGAAGGAACAAGATAGATGAAACAAGATAGATGTGTTGCACAGTGTAACTTAAAATTTAAAACAAAACTAATTATTAAGTAGGGATTTATAAGTCAACCAAGGTTTTTCGAATTTATCAAATGTAAAACTTTTAATTGCGTTTATTTTTTCAGTTTGATATATGTATTTAATTTGTGGTTTGAAATTTCCGAACAATGGTAATCTTCCGTCTAGCTTACATTTATATATGAAATATTTTGCATGTAAAATTAGTTTATTTAGAACATTGTCATATTCACTAGACCCAAAAATTATAACTTTTGTAGTCCATTCCGGTTGAATTATTATATTATTATCATTTCAAGTAATCTTAAAAATATTCCAAAAGGTTTTGGTATATTTACATTCCCAAAATAAATGTGTAATGGTTTCTGGAGACTCTGTGCAAAAGCTACAGGAGTTATCGTTTTTTATCTTCATTTTTGTCAAAAGGATGTTTGTAGCAGTAATTCTGTGATTTATTTTTTCTTGAAACCATTGTAATCGGGTATCTTTTGTACATTTAAAAGGTATTTTGAATATGTCATTCCAATCTCTGTCTATATTTATACCATATTGTCCCCATTTGGCTATAGATGTTGGATGTACATTTGATTTAATAAGTATATCATAAATGGGACGTCAGCCTTTCGGTGCGCTTGTTATTAGGGACACTATTGATGGGCAAATTGGATTTTCTAACTTGATAGCAAGATGAGCAAAATTTTGTTTCTGAAGGTAGCCCATTATTGCTGCAGTCATTCCTTCATATTCTAAAAAATGTGAATGTACAGCAAACTTTTCGATAAATAGGGTAAAAGAGAGAAGATTACCATTGTTATCCATTATATCATTAATAAATAAAATACCTTTATCATACCATCTTTTATAAAAAACACTTGATCTTCCAATCTTAATGTTATTATTGTACCACAACGGTTGTTTTAAGAACTCTTTCCATGACAATAGGTTTTTAACATCCAATAAACATCCTTCCAGAAGGAATTGCATATTTTTTGC